>CM017568.1:29434939-29719945 GCA_007844125.1 Sinonovacula constricta | reverse complement strand
AGTGATTTCTTACTGTTAACCCGATGTCAATTCGTTATCAGGTTAGACGCCACTAAATAAGTTTGTTCTAAATTCTATAGTAATTCGCGAAACTTTGGAACCAAATTGCACCATGACCAAGCTATGATATACCCCCCCCCCCCCCCCCCCCCCAACCATATATAGCCGAAAAGAGCTATTTGTTGTCTATCAGAAAGACCCAGAAAAAAGTCAACTTTTTGCAACTTTTAAGAAGGTCCTGCTTCATTCAGTGCACATACCCTCAAATTGCCAGTCGGTAACCCTCAGATTTCAATGAAATAGGTACTTCCGGTAAAGGTGGATCAGTCCATTATTGTGCATAGGGGTGCAACATTTTGCTTGATTTGAATTCTACATGGTTTCTTCTGATACCAAAAGGTTCAGATTACTTCAAAATAGGAAATATGGTGACAAATTATAGTAACAGACTGTTATTAAAGAAAAAGTCCATGCCACACATTCTACTTCCGGTCGGTATTTAGTGTAATCACCCCTATCAGAAGACTTTACCCCACCACCAAGAGCGAATGCAATCACACATCGCCAGCATTTTGTCGTTTGGAGACAATACGGTCAGCTAAAGACATACCCTTTTAAGTTGACTTCAAACTTAATAAAAGTGAATAAGAATTATACACCATTCGAATCAATCTCCTTCGTTCTTCTCTCAGACACCTCTGCAATCGGCTCACGTCAAGATTCTTGACGGAAATTTTAAAGTGTTATTTTAAGGATATTTTCAAATTAAAATAATACTTCTACATAAAATGAATAAACATCTACTAAAAAGACATATATTGAAGTAAATAATTAAAGATATTTAATTAACTCAAGCGCACTATTTTTGGAAGAATACATAGTGATATTAATGCGCATTTGTAAATAAACATGGACGTGATCCACGAAAGTCACGTGGATCGAAAGTAGTCCCGACACTAAGTGAGCCAATAACAGAGGTGAATGTATGAGCCGATGGTAGAGAGTGCATTCGAATCCTCAGATCTCTTTTCGAATACCAACCTTGATATTCGAATAGTCGTTAACATCCCTAGTTTTTACTGACATAAATTGCCAGACACATTTAACAAAAAGGGAAGATGACCCATACCAACGACATTCGGAATGTCCACGAAATTCGGAGGTTGCGGTGGCGATGGTGGGGGTGGTGATGATGATTGTGGAGGTTGTGGTGGTGGTGGAGGTAGTGATAGTAAAGGTTGTGTGGCGTAACAATTATGAGTTTTGAGGATAAATGAAAATAGAACATCAGATTACCAGATTTATGCTCTGATGATAGGCCTATTTGAAGGACGACCGCAACTTTACGCAAATATGTCCCTGGGGATTCGATTTTAAATCCCCAGCGCAGTAAGTACTAATGTATTTAACAATAACTTGTTGTGTGGGCACTTGCTTACACTTACAACGTTCCTGTGTAAACACTATTTGTTGTATCGTTCCAAAAATCGGCTTATAATTCGAGATCAAATCCGATATTAGGAAATGGTTTGCGTTCATTATTTGACTTACATATACACGTATACATAGGTATTTGTTTGGCTTATTTTAAGTAAGGGTGAATGAGCTAGCGTCGGCTGTTATCTCCACAGGTCGGACTGTTACACTAAATCTGCATAGAGCGTAAAGTCGTACAGATCCTTGAATACTGTTGATTTAATAAAAGCGCATCTAATTGGAAAATAAGTCACTTTCTGCGACAACGACAATTAGTGGAAATAAACTGCCGTACTTAAGTTTTGTGTCAGATGATCCGCTCCGTCCGTCTTCACTTCGATTTCAATGTAGCAGACCCAGACAGTTAAATGGTTGAAAATCGATTGAACAACTTTACCGCGGGAGAGTAGGTCACTGAATCCTTTTGCTCTAAGGCAGTGGATACCTAAGGTGTGTTTACATGCATTAGCTTGAATAAGTGTAATCTATGTATGATTACGCATGATACGGTCATAAACTGCATGAGAATAACTTAATCATTGCAAATACAGTCACAAAACAAACAAAAAAATCTACCTTATAATATAAAAAACTTTCAGGGGTACTACTTCCGGTGCATATTTACGCTTACCACCCTGTAATAGTTTCTGTTGAAGTTTTATGGATGGCGCCATGTTGTTCTAAAATAATTGAAGTGTTGCGCTTCATGCATTTAATTTCGGTTATTATTCAATTTTTGTGCTGCATAATTATCTGTCACGTGAAATTGTTAATATTTCATTGTATTTATGAATTGTTTAATTTAACTGCAGCTGCTACGACGGCGTGCTATGTACAAGTCAAATGCTATGCTCTTTCTGTTGTTTGTATTCGAGCCTTTTCCCATGCGTCCACTGACAATTCGTTACTGCATATAATTTTAAGACATAAAAATCTGATGGCATTGTAAATCTTTTAATAACAACAACTTTTTTTACTGTCTCTTGGTCGGTTTTTTTGTTAGGCGAAAATGTTCCGTTGTTAAACAGAACCTCGACGGCAACATTTGATGCTTTACATCAATGCTCTCTTGTTGACCCTTTAAAAGAGGGCGTGTTCATTGATGCTCTAGATCTCTGTGAAAAGTGTAGCTTACTGCCGCAGGCATTATCACAAATAAGGCAATCCTATCTCTGCCTAAATTGTATAGTTAGCTTTTATTAACCAATGGGCGATTGTGTGAACCACGTGATCGCGCAATGTTACCATTCGAGTTTTATGCATATTAGACATGGCAACAGACAATCGTAAACTGTGTATTCCTCTTTATTTTCTTTTTTTAAATAATTAGATTAATGGGCTTAGAGGCTCTGACGTCGATATCTATTTTAGTGGAAATGCCCATCTGCTTATTCGAGGTTTTGAAATCATTACTTTTTTAACGATGTTTTTTTTTCGCGATTTGTAGTGTCTGATATAGTGTTTAAAATGGCCTTAACTAAAACTCAAATGTTCGCTTACTACGCCAAAGTCTACACAAACAGGAGTCGTGTATATAACAGAGGCCAAACTGTCGAATACCTAGCTTTAACTCGCCGAACGGGTTTCGAAATGTCACTTGTTTGTCGCATGTCAAACAGGTACATACATGCACGTAATTTGTCCCCGAGGTTTTGCGGTTTAGACCCGATACTAACTTGAAGAAAAAAAAAGATTTTCGTGGCAACCACAAGTTAGTTGGTGTTGATTAATGAGTCTTTAGACAAGGGTAACGCAGACCTGTGCTCTCCAACGGTTACCCATCCATACACAAGCTACAGTAACCTTTGCTTAACCGCGCAACTTTGGAAGCTGCTTGAACGACGTCGCTAAAGAGTTAACCCATCAGCGAGACTGGTTTGAATGGCATATATTTCTACCTCTGTGGTCGATACACACGTTCAATGACATGCTTTGAATTATTCATTGCTGTCTTCAGGGCCAGAAAGTGTCTTTGAGCATTTGTATAATTGTACAATCTGATACTAATTTATTTTGTTTGATTGAACCTAAGCCCAAGAGCATATTCAATACTACGACTTCAAGAAGTTGTATGCGAGAAGACAATAAGACAATGTCCATGTAAATATTTATGGAAACACCGTATTTTCAAGGTCTTTCAGTTGAATCGTGACGGGCCAGTGATTTTACCTAGACATTTTATCTTGGGTTTTCCTCCACCAATAGTAACTCCACCAATAGTAACTGGACTTTGTTATAATGATCACACTTGCTTTTTATGCGATATCCATACTAAGACTAAAAATGCGGGATGGATCGGATATGTGTGTCTTTATCTTCTTAATGGTGGTATTCGACACTTTGGACCTATTTTTCTCTCATGCAACCAAATAAATTATTGTTTCCTGAAAAAATCTCACGAAATGCTGTTTATTTGCCCTACATCAATCTGGAAGGTAAAGCATAGCACCGCACTTTTCATTTTAAATAGGTATTTCCTATCCGAGCCACGCTGCAAAGATAGCTTTTTTACAACTAAAAAAACCCACGTGACTACTTTTTTATATCGCGTTACATGATCATCCGGTTAATCAGCTCGGACGTCGGTATCTATTTTTAGCTGAAATCCCTATCTTGCTTATTTATAGTTTGGGAAATAATAGACATTTAGCGCGATTTCTACTGTCTAACAATTTCGAAAATGTTATAATAGCATTTACTCAAACTAAAGTACATTTGTGTATATGTTTATGCAGCAATTATGCACCAGAACATGGTTAATATTATGCTACACGTATTAGCCTACATATCTATAGGCACACTCTCATATACCACCTTTTAATTAAAAGTCGAACACAATAACAAATCTCTATTCGACAACTGCATTACATAATTTTAAGTTTCCGATTACATAGTCAAACCTGTTACAAATTGAATAAAATATTGACCCTTAATATCTAAGCGCCACACTCTACACTACAATGTCGATCCAGCTGTGTATGTGTAGCTACGCGCCTGGCATGGGTACACATAATCCTTTCTCCACTTGTCTTTTATCGGAGATCTATTTACAGCGTTGTAGGCCTATCCATAATACCCGTGGGTCAATCAATATATCCAACAATCAATAAATATCGAGGACGTGGCGTGGCCGTACATGCATGGTATTGTGTTGGGTCCCAAACACGCGCGAACTCGTACCACAACTGGGTGGCTCCAACAAGAAGTGGACATATAGCCAGTATATGAATGATGCTCGTTTCCTAACAGCCTCGTACTCTCTCTTCTCTGTCAGGGACTGAACAAGGGTAGTTACCAAGGTGTTTTAAAAAAGGTGGGTGGACTGTTATTTTCTTTTCTAAAATTAGAGGACCCTGTGCATATGCCTTTACTTAATGAACACTGATGTCTAAATGGTAAAGTACGGAATCATAAGCACACTAGACCTACATCTTCTCGGATGCTATCATATTGTCACTTCGGCCATATATACTGAACGAAAAAAGTTTAGCAAGTTCAGAGAGGATTGACTCCTAGGGAACTTTGTGACCCGCTGAGGATCGTTCGTTTTGCTGTGCACATACTGCACGGGATTTTCGTGAAAGTTACGTTTCACGCTTACATAATGGTGTAGTTTAAAAAAGGGGGAAAATCATGTTGTCCATGGATGGGCACAATTGGTCAAAACGGAAACGTTTTAGTCACATTGATTTATAAACGAAAACCAAAGTCGTAAAAACTTGCTAAACTTGTTTCCTTCAGTAAAGTATCTAGGGGAACTCTGTTACGATTATGCCAGCTATTCCTTGCATATACTATGTAATTATCAACAGGGACCATTGTATTTCATTTGTGTGTATGCTAATTCTGTATATTGTATACAGTCCTGTACCTAGAGAAACTAGTTCTGTTCTGTTCTGTTCTATTCTGGTTAAAGTAGATTGCAGCAGAACAGCATTGCAATTGTTTAATAGTAACCATCAATGCATCTTTACTGAAATGAAACAGTGAAAGTGATGTCGTAGTTTTTTAGATATACTTTGTTTTAATATCTTGATCGTTTCGTTAAGCTTTATTGGGATGCATCGTTTGATATTGATACCATGGTTGCAGATGTTGACATTTTGAGGTTGTATATATCAAATAATGAGATACTAAATAAAAATTGAGTTTTGTTATTTATAACACTTTTATATAAAAAAAAACATTCAAGTAAGATTGTTTAATTAAGAAAGGCATTCTTTTGAGATATGCAAGGTTCTGTTTTGAGACTGGTGTCTTAAGACAATAAAAGACACTTAAATATTAGATTGAAGTCATCGCCGTATGTTTAAATCGCAGTAGATTTAAAAGTAATTAAATTTGTTCACGTGTTCTATAACTTCTATTTGAAAGGAATGCTAGTATTAAAAGATAATAAAATAAACGAGTTACAGAAATGTATCACAGAAATGTGGTTCTCTTGTGAGAGAGATAAGCTTTATACTTAGATGGCATATGGCTGATACTCGGGTGTACGGTTGATACTATATGTAGCCTGGTGATAGGGAAAAAATGTGTAAGCTGTCCGGTTAGCTCAGTCGGTAGAGCATTCGCCCTAGCGAAGGGTCCTGGGTTCGAGTCCCGGACTGGCTGCACATTTTTCTCCCCATGTTACATTGGCGCCCAACGTAAATGACCCGCGGTCGTTACGGTACTCAGGTGATTGAGTTGCTTATGAGTTGTATGTAGAGCAAATAGTCTGTGGAAATTCGAGGACGAATTTCAAGTTGCCCGGGGTGTATGTAGCCGGGTGATAGGGAGAGAATGTGTAATTTGTCCGGTTAGCTCAGTCGGTAGAGCATTCGCCCTGTTAGCGAAGTGTCCCGGGTTCGAGTCCTGAACATTTTTCTCCCTATGTTACATATAAATATCGATTTCCTAGATGCACTGTATACCGAGAGTAGAATCTCTTTATATTCATACATTATTTAATAAATCCTCTGAGTTAAGTGTGTTCATAAATTGAAAACAGTGCACCCTATGACACGGTTTTTTCAACCTTATCCTAAAACCAATTAATCACAAGTAACATTCCCCTTTGTAGACATGTTCTAGCGGTTCTCCGATTTCACAAGTATCGTGAACATGATCACATACATAGGGCAAGAATGTCGAATACGATTCAAGATTGGTCGTACAATTGCTATATTGTTTAACGGTAGAATGTGGTTGTACAGTTGATATATCGTTGAACGGTAGAAGGCACAACTTTCCAGCGGTTTTATTTATGTAACGACCATTCCCTGTTTTCGAAATGATAGAAATTTATTAGTTATCTCCTTTGTGGGAAGGTATTTTTATATATTTTATATAAGAAATATAATAAATTTTACTTTTAATTTGCTTATATTAAACAAATAAAACCTTTTTACCATATTTTTATCTCAATCAGTAAGCTTCCACTTTATGTGCATACTTCAGTCTTGAGTGGGTTTTTTAAGTGGAAAATTTTTAAGTTTTCTGCAGTAACAATATATCAAATACCTACCCACAAGGGAGGTAAAAATGTAGTTTTTATTATTTAGAGTAAGGTCCCTTTATTTACGAAAAAGAGGGAATAGTGACGATTATTTCACGTATTTGCTTGTTGTTGGTGTATACGGCTTAAGGATTCAAAGCAGGGACGGATCCAGCGGAGGGTGGATCAGGGGATGCATCCTCCACAAACCAGGTAAAAAAGTAGAGTTGTGAAAACACATACACGTAAGCTTAAAAATACTACACTTTTAAAGTAAATTTGGTCTGTTTACTGCTAAGGTCGAAGCCTTACTGTTTATATAGACATGTATCTAGTATTTACTGCGATGAAGTTTAGTGGATCTTGATTCATACACCCCCGCCCCTCACCAAATTTTTGTTGGACCCGTCCCTGATTCAAAGCCCTATAAACAACTTTACAGATGCACGAATTGGAGTTAAAGTAATAAAACATATATGGTGCTGCCTATATGGTAATTGCAGTCGGCATATATGGTGCTGCTTTATGGTTTTTCAAAATGTTGTTTTTAAGTGACTTAACTGTTCTTTGATTGTCTGTTTCAGACTGCGGAAATGACGAACCAGTGCAACAATTTGACAACTTTGCTGTCCAAACCGTTCAATGGCCTCTATATGTGGATCAAACCCTACGTGAACAATCTATACTTCCTAAATTATTGTAGCCAAACTCTCTACTTCGTCGGTGTGATAGGATTCGTAGGCGCAGGAATATTTATTGCCATTCCTGTTCTATATAGTGCGGAAGGATCTGAGGGACTACGTTTTGCTGTTCAATGCGTCTTTGCTTTTGTAGCTTTACAAATGCATCTTAATTGGACGTGTATGAAACTTGTCAGTTCGGCGTACATACCATCCATCCATGGTAAAAAACCAGATGAGATCGAAATCGGTCAATTGATCAACGACACAAGGAAAAAACATAATGGCAGCGCTAGCCAAAATAATGGACATACTTACACATCAGGATCATCAACAAAAGCTATTCGCAGAAACAATCCTAGTATCATGTATGTAGCAAGTGAGATGCCGATCGACGAGTTCAGTCCGCCAAAAAGGCAGCCGTATCCATACCTGTCATGGACTCCGTGTCTGCAGTGTCGTAGACCCCGCCCACCGAGATGTCATCACTGCCCCGCCTGTCAGGTGTGCGTCCTAAAAAGAGACCATCACTGCTTCTTTACTGGAGTGTGCATCGGTGTGAATAATCTCCGGCATTTTGCTGTCTTTCTTTTCTGGGCCTTGGCAGCCATACTTCTAGCAACCATTCACGCGGTGCCGTATGCGCTAAACGAAACATGGCCACAGATTCGATTCTGGGACGTATTGTTTCCGATAGCGATTATTCGTGCACTGCTGGGATACATCGAAGCCAATGCAGCATTATTTGTATTTCTCTACTGGGTGTTAGGTTTTTTCATGATCACAGCTGGGTCGTTCTTCTTTGAGTGTTACCAATGGATCGCTAGCGGAACTACTTCTTTTGAGATATCGAACAAAATGATCGTACAAGACACTCGGAACTTCCGGGATAAACTCAGAGCTGTATTTGGAGACTACTGGATGCTCAATTTTATTGTACCTATGCATTTTGTATTCAAACCTGTCGAAGATCCTGTTGCTTGGCCGTTTATTCAAGGATAGCTATAAAATAATAACCTGCTAATACTCATTTTGCACTTCTCTTTCTGTGGAGATAAATATATATTTCAGCTAACATTAATTTTAGATGGAACATGCATACATATACAATTGTGATCATTCGTCCAGAAAAAAATGTTACTGTTTAATAGTAATAGTGTTAATACTACCATTGCATGTAAACAAATGTATAAATCTGTGGCATATATTCTTTTTCGAAAAAATATGAGTGCTTAAAATCTGATGTTTGAATCTGGTATATACATGTAGAAGTAAATTAATTGATTTCCATCTTTTAATAATATATCATAAGTGAGTATAGTCTATCTTTAAATTTTTGTAAAAGAAAAAAAAAAACATTACTTTTTAGTACTACTCGACTTGCTTTGACCAGAATCGACTTTATTTTAATATATAATTATAATTGTGAAAACGCCAATTTTATCTGTCTTATTGAGAAAATTACGAAAGAAAGATCAAGAAAGTGTAGAATTGTCTTTGATTTTAACTACTGTTTATTAATTTTAAGACCTTAATTGAATATTGGGACATAATTTTTGACAATTGCCACTAATATGAGGAGATAAGAAAAGAAGTAGCTCGAATCGCTACAAGTGTTACAAACCGCTATAAACTTCAGATTGTTTTATTATTATTATTATTATTATTATTATTATTATTATTATTATTATTATTATTATTATTATTATTATTATTTTAAGGTTAATGTTTATCAAATGTTTGATTCCCTAAATTAAGTGTTAGTCCACTGTCCCATTTGTTGTTGTAAGAGACACTTAAGCATTAGTTGACGTTTCATTTTTAAAAATATTTTCATCTAATGTGTTTGTGTTTGAAAATACTTGAAATAGAAAAGGTCTAAATTAATGCTTTTTCCCTGTCTTTTAGCACACCTGAAGTAAGGGTAGTAACTATACAAGGACACGTCTGTGGTCACTGGCAGCGGTTACGTACCTTTTTAAACTAGATAATCGCAGTCGGCGGTTTCGTACCTCCATTATACACTAAAGTATATACTAAACAATTTTAATGCCAGCATTTTTATATAAAGTATTGTTATTTATATTCGATATCATTTCGTATCTAGAAATACTTTAACAATTGGAAAGGTTAAATATAAATAATATTAGTTTCAACAATTTAAGTAGTTAGTTTACAATGTCTGCATCGTTCACACACAAATCTCTGGCAAAACAGCTTCAAAGAAAATCTCTCTACTTACCTATTCATAAAAATTGAATAAGACGGATGTTACTTTTTAAGGTAATGTCTAGCAGTTTGTCTTAAATTTTAGAAGTTCTAGATAAAATGTAAAGCAATTTCTCATTATGGAACTAAATAAACACACCGAGCACTGGGTAATGACTTAAAATGAGGACAAAAATATATTAACACACTGCTTTGTTAGTTTATACATGTATAATGTATTTACATTTAGTTACATATTTTAGGGAAATGTACCAAAGATTATAAAACTACATGTATATATATAAAAAAATAACTCTGATCTTAAATCCGGTGTTACGTTTGATGACAATTTCGAAAGAAAGAAAAAAATACTGCAAATCAGTTCATGTTTTCGGAAAATGACTTTTAAATGGCATTTATTAAATCAATCATCTAATGAACATTTTGGTTTGCTTGGAAACGTGTTGTGACAGATATATGTAACCCTAATTAAGATACATTCTGGATACCATTTTTCGATGTTGGAAACGAACAAAATAGGGAAACACCTGTAATATCATTACTTAAAAAACTCCATACACAGGCAGTAGAGTTCGATAAGCTTAGAGGAAAACTATATCCCATAATTCTTCCCGCATCCGAGGGTTTTTATTACATATACAATCCTGTTTCTCATGAGCACCGGTCTTCCACGTTTTGGAAAGGTAATTACTTGCTACGAATTTACAACGGTCCATACATTATCTAAAGCTTGGCAGGAAGCCCCAACTCACCACAATCGTTGTTTGTTTATTGGGTTTATCATCCCACCAACAATATTTCAGTTATCTAGAGACGGTGTCCACATGAAGCAGATATAGTGCTGTCATCACTGTGTATAGCATGCCGTGAACACCTGGCATGATACCACACCCAGTCGCATTATCCTGACACCGGGCCAATCAGTCGTGGAACTACCCTTTTATTTGCTTGAGCGTTATCAATGGAGCTATACCACTAGCATTATCTACGACTTTTGTATGTCGCGGCCCGAGATCGAACCCGGGGTCGTCCGTATCTAGAGCTGACGTTCTACCGATTGCGCTATCAGGTGCGGTAAAATTGTTGTGTTAACCCCACCCCTTATTGTGAGGTACTAAAAGAAGAATCTTTCCATCCCATAGGTGCAAAGAGTTCTCTAAATAAATTATCATAATTCGCTTCCTTTTGTCGGAGTGTCATTTACATTCAACGAAGTGTATCTTCAATAGCTCTAAAGCAATGCATATTCACAACGATCAATAAGTATGAAGGAAGAGACATGATCCTACATACACCGTATAGTGTCGGGGTCCTAAACATGCCTGAACTCTTACCACAACTGGGTAGATAGAGTAACAAGACAACATACATCCAATCTATGAAATATGCTTATTCCTGACATCCATAGTGATATATTTGCTATCTGAATACCGTGGATTTTGACTGAGATCATCTAAGACATAAGGTGAGTGGAATGTCATTTTATTTGCTACCATTGATATGAACGTTTAGAAGTTCATTGCCATGGTCTTTGTTTATTGAAGCTGTAGCAGATAGTTTGTTACCCACGGCTGGGTGACTATCTGTATGCATTTTAGGACAGTGTTGGTTATACACTACAAATATGAATTTCTAGAAGAAGGAAATCGTGGGTTAATTAAGCTATTCGTGCAGTTGTAGAATATGGTTTACATCGTTATGAACAAAATTATGAATTGGTATACCCACAAAACCGATTATGGATGGGAATATATGCCATGGTCATACGAGAATCTCAAAATTTAATCCCTTTTGAAGTCTAATTATGAAGTGTAATAAATTGTAAGTGACAAAGGACAAAAACATCATGCCGAGACATTACAAAACTTAACTGTAGGCTAAAGGATCAATTCGAGATGCTTAAACCACTTGCGAGCGCTCTAACCTTGCACTTTAGTGTTTTAGAGACAAACAATATAAAATATATATCCCATGAAATGCTTCAATACAATGTCCTAGCTACTGGAAGTACATGTTTGCAATGCCTTGATATTTGAGGGTATTTCAGTACAAAAAGTATCATTTAAGCCTTTACACAGGGGTTCGTATAACCTCTTCATTATGCTAACCTTTGCATGAATAGACTGCCATAATTCTCGTTTATTTGAGTTAATCTGATACAGATGTACAAAACTTGGCATAAAATACATCCTTGAATATAATTACAGGCTTCAGTGTCACCATGTGTTACCTGTTGTGAATATTCCTGGATGTCGTTAAATGGTCATACATCTAAAGATTAAAATGTACTTTGAATACATTGCAAACTGTTTGTACAGACTCATCCGCGCTCAGTCACATTCTTTTCTTTATGGCAAGCAACTACATGCAGTCATGCAGTTATAATTAGACAAGTTGCTAGCAGCAGAAGGGACAGATCCGGATCAGACTGATCCCAGTGGGTTCTGTCAGCTTTGGATACTTTTCGGCCAATATCTGCTCGGTTGTGATTAACAGGGCTATAGTTATATATACAGAATACATGTTGATCCCCAAGAAAAAAATCGTCCTTTTGTATTTTAGTACTTCAGATCTACATATTTTGTCATCCAACCACCAATACACACTGCACCGGTGAAGCACACTACGACAATAATTGCAGATCTTTTTCTTTCTTAGTCCTTTTGTGTGTCTCTGACATTAATAAAGAACATTAAACTAAATGCTTTTTCTGTGTCCTCCAAGGCCTGTATATGATTGCCCTATTGTTATAAAACATACTAGACGGTTATAGACGAGTTACGACACTGTCGTTCAATGACGACTGTTTAATTTACAGACCGATTTGTCATACTGATAAAAGGGGTTCTCTAGTCACCACCGTAGGCTGAAATCTGAGTAGTTTGAATACTGACTTATTTATAAATTATTTAAATTTATAAATTATTTAAAGGTGATATCCGACAGTTTGCCTACATGACATTAATGTAGCCATAGCTCAAACCTGTTTTGGTGAGTTTCGGTTTAATTTCTGCATACAATCATACTCTACTCTAAAAAGACGGTTTTGAGTATTTTTGACTTCGTCGACAGCAATATTAATCGTCTAATAAATTCAAAATCAAAATGTTCATTTTTTCAAATCTATAAATATTAAATAATCGCGATGGTGATTTCTTCTAAAAATAGAAAAGTCAGCGCGAATTACACGGATGATGATATAACGTTAATACGTTATCGTAAAAGTAAGTGGTCACGTGGTTTATTTAGATGAAAAAAAGCTAACTGTACAGCTTGGTTCAGGTAAAAAAATACTTGATTGTGGTATCGGGTAGGTGTTATTCTTCACTTTTCACACAGATGTAGGGCATAAATATAAATAAATCGCAGGATCTTTTTATACAACTAAAATTCATTTGGTTGTTGGAAAGAAATAAATGAGTCCGAACTGTAGGTTACCATCTTTAATGTCTAACTTGTCAACTAATTACAATGACTGATTGTAGCGTCCTGGTTTAGTGCTTCCTGAGATGAGATCGGAGGGTGCCGAATTCGAATCCCCAACCTGACAAGAGATGTTGGCGTTATTATTAACCACGCATTATTCAATGAAGTTACTCCGTAAGAACTGGTCCTAAACAGGAAGTGGGGCATAAGGACTTAGATGGAAAAACGGGTTAATTGCTCGTTTTCTCCGGACAAAAAAAAAAAATAATATGCAAACCTACGAATTGCGTCACTGAAACGACTTCCGTACAGGCACACACATGCTTACGATTTCTTTTTAAGCAATTAGATTTCAGGGTTTGTGAAAAGGACTGAGCCCAACAATTATCTATAAATAGTGCACGGTGTGTCTTGTTCTTTGTATATCGATAGCTTTTTACTTCTTAAATGCGACTCACAGCACACGGACGAAGCGATACAAATACATTGTTTTCTGTTCTTTCACTACGGATGCATTCTGATGCCGGCGACCTGTTTAATTCCTCGGCCTCTCGCCGCGCGTGGTTGAGTGCCAGTTGGGGCTAGAATTCTTATGTGTGGAGGTCTTCCAGATGTCTTGCCGTGCGCCGTTGCTACCACCCAAACATCTGGGGTCTTTAATAGCTAGACGTCGCCAGTATGACCATAATTGTGTCGTTGCGATGTAACAAAAACAAATATTCTATTACCCAAAGAGTTAAAATTAAACCAATGAATATGGCTTGTTTTTTATCGTTTATTAGTGGTACTTATATGGCAATGACGGGAATGGTGTTGAAAAGTTATACAGCAAAAGTTACAGTTCTGCTAGAAACAAATTAACAACAATTAAATTAGTTGGGTTTTTTTTACAGTTTTCGTAAATTATAAGTATTTAACGTTTTGAATAAATGCCAATTAGACGATACTGCGTGTATATCGTCCAAAGACCATTGTTGTTATTGCATAAAATGCATAAAACGTGTTAATGGTGTTGATATATATGTTTCTTGTTTTTAACGCCCCACAAATAACTGGTTAGTCATGTGAGTATGCATGCTTAAGCAGATTTGAAGAGCATTGCCTTCAGGCTGATAGCTTGCCAGAAACTTGACATTAAAGTCAGTCACACTATCCTATCATGCATAATCTGTGTCCAGTTTGGAATAAACAGGGAATTACAAATAACGTTGCTTTATCCTCGGAATATATCATTTTTAATATTTGTGTCCCTCCGTTTGAAGTTACTTCTGTTCTTTATTTCAGATTGCGAAAATGATAAACCAGTGCAACAATTTGACGACATTGCTTTCCAAACCATTCATTGGCATCTACCTATGGATCAAACCTTACGTGAACAATCTCTCCTTTATCAACAATTGCAGTCAGACCCTCTATTTCATTGGCCTGATAGGTATCGCAGGCGCAGGAATATTTGTTGTCGTCCCTGCATTATACAACGCGGATGGATCCGAGGGACTATGTTTTACTGTGCAATGCGTTGTCGCGTTTCTGGCATTACAACTGCAACTGAACTGGACATGTATGAAAATTGTCAGTTCGGCTTACATACCTTCCATCCATGGCACTAAACCAGATGATATTGCAATCGGTCAAATGATCAACGACACAAGGAAAAAGCAAAATGGCAGTGCTAGCCAAAAAAATGGACACTCTGACACCACAGGATCATCAACAAAAGCTATTCGCAGAAACAATCCTAGTATCATGTATGTAGCAAGTGAGATGCCGATCGACGAATTCAGTCCGCCAAAAAGACAGCCATATGCATACCTGTCATGGACTCCGTGCCTTCAGTGTCGTAGACCCCGCCCACCGAGATGTCATCACTGCCCCGTTTGTCAGGTGTGTGTTCTGAAGAGAGACCATCACTGCTTCTTTACTGGAGTGTGCATCGGGGTGAATAATCTCCGGCATTTTGCTGTCTTTCTTTTCTGGGCTGTGGCGGCCATAGCTTTTGCAACAATTCACGCGGTGCCGTATGCGCTAAACGAAACATGGCCGCAGATTCGAATCTGGGACGTGTTGTTTCCGATAGCGATCATTCGGGCAATGTTCGGTTATCTGGAAGCCAGTGCAGCATTGTTTGTATTTCTCTACTGGGTGTTAGGTTTTTTCATGATCACAGCTGGGTCGTTCTTCTTTGAGTGTTACCAATGGATCGCTAGCGGAACTACTTCTTTTGAGATATCAAACAAAATGATTGTACATGACACTCGGAGCTTTCAGGATAAACTCAGAGCGGTATTTGGAGACTACTGGATGCTCAATTTTATATTTCCGGTGCATTTTGTGTTCAAACCGGTCGAAGATCCTGTTGCTTGGCCATTTATTCAAGGATAGTTGAAACAGTTATATCTGTATACTCATCTTAAGTGCTAACGCATTTTTATGGAAGATGCATATATTTACTAGTATAAATATTCCGTCCAGCACATTTATTAATAGGTATTAATGCTACTGGCTTTTAACGATGAATTATTTTTTACTTTTTACTATTGTTACTTTGTCCGGAAAAATCTGAACTTTTATAATTTGCTATTAGTACTAGATATAGCATGTTAAATATTGTTAAAGGCAAATTACAAATTGGAATGCGGCCTTTACACCGTAATTACAGTTGGAGTTTAAAGGTTGGTGGGAAGTGTGGATGGGTCTGTCCGGCTGGTCTCAGGCTGCAGTGGTATCAGGAAAGGGGGTAGGGATTAGAGCGTTACTGACCAGAGGCAGTTCAGTAGGCGCATGTACATCAAGTGTGAATAATTGTTTTACGACCTCTTTTGATATGACATCTCTGTGTATTATAAACTAATAAAGTGTTCATCTGTGATCGTACATCACGGTCTTATTTTGGGGGAAGGGGGACTCGAAAAAAAGTTCATTTTCATTGCCTTTAAGGGCTTGTCGCTAGGGGACATATAACAGTACTTAGCTTGATTATACAGCCGTATACCATGTAGTATTACATGCTCAATTTATTTAATACATGGGACTTGCAATGACTTAAAATCAAGGACAACGTGATAACATCAAAATATTTAAAACCTCATGCAAAAAATCCGAAATGTTAATGCATGGTTTATAGATACACATAATAAAATCCCTTTCCTATTTTACGAGTCTTTGCTCTGTAACTTCCATTTGATAAGTTTAGAGGCGTTATTATTATCACGATGTGAATGGTGATTTTTTTATTGTAAGGTACAACTAGTGTAGTTTTGTATATTTTTCTTATTCGCTTTTAATTCAGCGTAAATTACAGATAAATATCTTTCTATAGGCCAATCTCGAAAATATGTTACGTACCTTACCAAATCACGCGTTATGTCCCTTGAATTGAAATTTCCACTTCCGGGGACGTCACTTGCAGCCAATAATGTCGCCTAAAATGAAGACATTTATTACTGAGGAGTATCTAAATGACACTGTACATACGCCTTAGTGAACAAACTAAAAAGGTCCATACGCAGTGATGGTCAGCAGGTATCAAGAAAGAATAATGAGTTAGTTTTTTGTGAGCAAAAAGGAATAAACATTGTAGGTCACAATTACAATATGGACCTCGTGTGCGAGATGACGTGGATCGCTTGAATGAGAAGATGTGATCTCAAGCAAAAGACGACGTGAGCCTCAAATTTACCAGATTGGAGCAGTGAATATAAAATATAAAATTGTGTTTGTTTTGTATTCTATCCTACGTTAGTACATTATACCATTAACACAAATATATGTGGTTAGAAGTAAAACTTTTCAGACTTTAGTGCGACTAAAGCTGTCAAATATTCTTAACTTAATTGCGACTGAAATTGTCAAATATTGTACATTGCATTTGGAGGACCATAAATCAACCCTCTTCCAATATGAATTATAACAATCTGGCAATAATGCACATTACGTTGGTAATTCATTATGAATTTTGATGCTTTCATAGTTCAGAAATTTGAAACTGAAATCAAGACATTGAACACTGAAACTTGTATGTGGAATGTTGTAGGAATAAAAACGAAGCACAAAGAAATACTTAAAACGTATATGTTCTATATCTGTTTCCATGGGCGGATCTAGCGGGGGGGGTGGGGTTGGGCAAGCAAAGCCAGTCCGGCAGTTCACTCTATCCCATGCCACCAATGTAATGAAGGCCTGCGCTCTCCATCGTCGGACACCCACGACCGATCCATAGTTTCCATGTGATATCATTGACACTGATAAGACAGTTTAAGGCAGCCATCTTTGTGTGCAGAAGCTAATGCAGCACGAAATCGGGAAATATGTGCTGTATTCAACTCACCACTGTTTTTATTTTCAGTCTATTTTACTGAATTTTATATTAAATTTAACAGCTTTTATAAAGTATTTTAAATATCAAAACTATATTTTGATAGTTTAAAAGGTTAAAGAAATATAACCGAAAATGATACACTGTTCATTTTGTTTTAAGTATGAGCCAATAGTTTTATTTATTTCTGTGTATTAATTCTGTGTGCATTTATCAATTGTAAAAACATTGTACTCTAAAAATATGAATTTCAAAGCTTTCCAATGGTGTATAGTCTTTTTTAACTTTCGGACCACAAATGAAGAAATTACAAGAAAATAAAATTTACCCTTCTATACATTTCATATGAAAGTCCATTGAAGTTACCATCAAAGATGGCTGCCAAGATAATGGATTTTCACTGATGTGGAAACTATCTATTCAGTTTCTCTCCATTCATCGCCCGTCGGATATTTCGTTCACGTTTCGCCGTTTCTGGTAAATGATATTTCATTAGTCGCTTCATAATCCGATCATAATGTATCCGTCCAGTAATATAGCTCGTTCTTTCATTGTTTCGACAGACTTGACAAAATGGTGACGTCATTGTTATACTTTTAGTCTCCACGCTGAAGAGTATGGATTTTGTAAGCATTATGATGTTGTATTCAGTTCGATAAGACGATAGAAACTTTATCAATGAACCCACCGTCGACGAATGTAGTAAAACAGTATAGTTGAGAGTGGGTATCCATATAAAGGCCACGGTAACCGTTGCTTCACCGCGCAACTTTGGAAGACGCTTAAACCACGTCGCTAAAGAGTTAACCCAGCATCGAGGCAATCGGAACACCTCGGATAATTCACGAATCATCTCTCGGATGTATGTAGGTAGTCGGATCACCTTGGTCATTTCCCTAAATGGGACTACTTTTGTGACAGACGTCTAAACAAAGATGGCAGCTTATACAGTACGATGCCTGAACTTCAATTTGTGGCGGCTTCAAATTTAAATCATCCAATGTTAATTTACCCAGCGCAGCAGACACACAGCTGTCAAAACCATGGCATTGTTTATGTTTTGTGCGAACTACATTGTAAGCATATTCTTCTTCCGACTTCCGGCGAACAAAACGATCGTGATTTCAGTTAGTATCATTGCACCAGATACATCCGAGGGATGATTGTCCCGAGGACGGAATTACCCGAGGAGTTCCGATTGGCATCGAGGCTGGTTTTAAGTGTATACATGTCTACCAACATGACCTTTACAAGAATAAATCATATACACTCTAGTTTTGTTTTCTTTCTTGTACAATTGTTGATACACACACTTTCTGATCAGGTTCTGCACTGTTCGATGCTGAGTCCCTAGCACTAAGACTTGCGTTTTACATGTTGATGTAACCACAAAATTAAGAGTGAACCAATATAACTGTGATTAGCGGAGAAAGAAAAACAACAGTGCGCAAACATAGAACGTTTATTTAAGGTCTTAAACAGGCTAACAACGGGAGTGGGACAAAATATTTATGTCCCATTGAATAACACCAGTTTCACATTTCATTTGTGTGACTATTACATGCATTGTTTAATACGAGTTCTAACAAGGTTTGTAACACCTCTGAGTTAAATGTAAGTCCCAACCAAAGGACCAGTATTTACAGTTGCCCAGACATGTAACGATATTTAACAGAACTGTCTTATTTATTAGACAGCTATCTTTATTATAAGTAACAGTCAGTTTCTTAGCAAAACACAAAAAGCTTTTTCTGGGTTTATATCAGGAAACATGAAAAGCTAGTCTAACACACATGCATTTTGCATTTGGTTATAAGACAGCTTTCCTGTGTTTCTTTTAAATATTGTAATTTTATACGGTGAATATTGGATGTTTTGTTCGAACTTTTTTATTGTAGCATAGTGCCTTTTCTGCTTATTTAATACCTACATATTCTAGATCATATTGGGTTGTTTTTTTTATTTTGAAAGGAATATTTATATACCATCAATATTCAAGCCACAAAACTTCAAAGCTTACTTTATACTTTACACTGCATAGCACAAACTGGTTAGCCCTAAACAAACAGCATAGACCTAGACCGGCCAGGGAGATGTCTGACCAGGATCTGCACCGTTTGCTGCATTCTCTATCAATGTCTAGTTACATTGTCATGTAGTTGTTTGCAAAAAAATACATGTTGCATTAGTAACAAGGATTTTTTGTGAGCTAAGCATTAGTATTTTGCTCCTAAAATTTGCGCTTCACACAAAAGCAAGAAGAAACTATGTGATGGGATGTGCAGCTCACTAGACTTGCATCTCCTTGTAATAATTGTGACAGACCTTCATCGGTGTACTGAAAGATATATATAATTACTTCGGAAGTCTAGTGGAGGAAATGTGCAGAAAGTAGAGTAATTGAAATTGACATTTTAAAATATTAAAAAAGAAAAGGGGAACCATCCTAAATAATATATTTTAAAAATCGGAAACAGCTTAAATAGGAACGCCAAAAATGGCAGGTTTACCATGATCGTAAATGTTTTTCTTGACAGTTGTTTTAACAGGGAAAAAGACATTAAAGATCAACAACAAAATGAAAGCACTTTAAATAAAAAAAAAAAACACTTGTAATATGGTAGTAACAATAGCACAAAACTTCAGCATTAACCAAATATATCCCCCCCCCCATAAAGCAACTTATAGAGAACAATTTTAAGATTAAATGACAATACCACAAGTATCACGGATGATTTTGATTGCATATTTTCAGGAAAAGAACAAATCTCATCTCACTTGACTATTTAAGACCTTTTCTTAAACTTAGCACAAATCAAATTTACATTATTTTCAAACACCCAGGGTTTCTGAAACTATAACAGCAAGTACAAAGTCATGAAGGTCATGTCAAAATGAAAATATTTACAAATTATTTACATAAATATGCATCATGTGCACATTTAATTGGCAATTTTTACACGAGTTTTCAAAGGTTGTTGAAAACTTTTTTCTAAAAATTATTCAGTTTATGTTGACTTGTACCATAAATGAATTGTTTGCTTCTGTAACAGCAATATGGTTATACATGTAGTTATACTTGGGACATCCAGTCAAGTATTGGTGGAGGAAGACCCCAGACATAATCATTGGCACCCAAGTTCTTGCACTGGCTGGGACTCAAACTGACACCCTGACTGACTGAGTAGTTCCATGTTCGAAGTCTTACCACTCTGCCATGCTCGCCTTCTCTCCTTTTAGAGAGATACAAATATCACTTTACTAGACAAATGTGTAACAGTACACAGCACAACAACAATGCCATAAGGTTCACAAATGCTGTAAGAAGACATGCTTGTACTGACAACAACAGAACAGCTTCGTTTTCTCTAATGCCCTTGATTTTAGCAATTAAAGCACACGTTACACCTAAGACTGGCCGCAAGCATCTGATTTGTTAAAGACTTAACATTATTATGAATTCGATCAAATGGACCAAAAGAATGAACTTCAAAATAACCTTGTTATAAATCTAAATATTTTTGACAAAAAAAGAAAAGATTTATTTAGATTCTGCATCATAAAGCTTTCTAAAAATAATAAGTGACAATTGGTTTATAGATAATGCCCTCCAACTCAAGCAGAAAGTATGTTAATATTATTGCAACATTGAATATTTGAGATAAGTAAACGGGTAAGATTTATACTGCAAAATGATTTTTACTAAAGCATCGATTTAAAACATGGTTCCACATACAAAAACTAAACCACAGATATACAATATGGGACTATGTATTTGATGGTTTATCATTAACTATTATCCTGTTGGGCACACATTGGGCATGATTAGGCAAATAGTGCAAAATCAAGATCAGTCAGTCTAATGTGAGCTGTTGGATCAGGATCTTCAAGCCCTTGGAAATAGTTGGTTACATACACATGAAATTGTAAGAAGATACCTAACAATCTGATACTGGTTATTTATGATTTTATCCCCCTTTTGTCTACCCCAACCTGGGACAACTGCAGTAGAAAACTAAAATCAGGATCAAACAGACAATGATTGCAGCACGGTAATGGCTAAGACATTGTCTGGCGCCCGCAAGGTTCATCCTAGGCCGCCAGGCACCAAACTGATTCTTGAGAACCCTCTGAAACACCAGCAATATGTTGAAATTATATTGAAACAAAATGGTGGCACCAAAGTATGCCAATGAGTAGGGTGTGAGTTGATGAGAAGTTGTAGAGATGTAGGATGATGCTAATGGATCCTGGTCAATTCTTCCACCATCTTCACCAGATCATCAACATTAGCATCTCGCTTCATACCACTGCCGTCATCAATCTGAAAATACAGAAACAAATTCACTACCTAACTACATAACATTAGGGAACCAATAACTTTGACAGGACCCCTCTAACAATCTTAAAATGTAACTAGTTTTGTGTTTTGTTATTTTAAGTTTGTTTAGGGTAGCACCAACAATCTTTAAGTTATCCTGAAGATGTTCACATGAAACAGATACAGTGCTGCCTTTACTGTGATAGAATGTTAAACAACTTACATGATACCGCACAGTCCCATTATCCTTACACAGAGAATCATTATAAAGCTTCAGTGAATCATTATATAGTACCAGAGAATCCTTATATAGCAACTGGGAATCATAAGGAATCATTACAGAGCAACAGAGAACAATTGCATAGCAATGGGAAATTGTTACATAACAACAGAGAAATCATTATATAGCAATGGGGAATCACATATAATAATAAGGAATCATTATATAGCAACAATGAATCATTGTATAGCAATGGGCAATCAGTATATAGCAGCTGAGAATCATTATATAGAAACTGGGGAATAATATATAATAATAAAGAACCATTATATAACAATAAAAAATAATTATATAGCAACAGAGAATCAATATATAACAATGGGGAATCATATATAGCAACAAGTAATCATATACTTTAATAAGGAACCATGACATAGCAACAGAGAACCATTATATAGCAATAAGGAATCATTATACAGCAACAATCCTGTTGTTTGACATAAATCTGTCTCAAGATAACAAGAACATTCTCTGTGTTTATAGCAAAATAATGCTACTTTATCAATCAAAAGGAATACAATGCATGAAATCTGACTGATACCAAGATAGGCTATTGACGGCTTAAGCTTCAAAACATTTCTTTTGATATGACAAAAAAGACAATAATTTTACCTGTAATCCTTGTACAACCTCGGCCATTTTGTCTCGATTAAGGTCAAGAAAGCTTTCAATGAGATCTCCATCAATGAACCCCACAGACATCTCTGTTTTACGCTCCGTGTGGAATGATCGCCAGCTAGATTTGAGTTAAGGAAATATTAACTTCAAAACACGAAACTGTGTGGTTGTTTTTTGAAACACTACAACTAACTTCTCATGCGCATGGAGACACTGTCTACTTAAAGCAGATAAAGTGCTGTCTTAACTGTGTCAGCATTGTGTGAATACTAACACTGCAGAATTTTGTCACAGGGTCACCTAATCCTCGAGGGGACATTATAGACAACAGTGTTAGTGTTCCCAATCCTAAGAATATGAAAGCAATTGTTTATACAATTGATCATAATTTCTCATAAGGAAATGTTTCAACAAATGTTGGTACTCATAAGGAAATGTTTCAAAAATGGTTGGTACTCATAAGGAAATGTTTCAACAATTGTTGGTACTCATAAGGAAATGTTTCAACAATGGCTGGTACTCATAAGGAAAGTTTCAACAATTGTTGGTACTCATAAGGAAATGATTTAACATTTGGTTGGTACTTATAAGGAAAAGTTTCAACAATGGCTGGTATTCATAAGGAAAGTTACAACAATGGTTGGTTTAAGGAAAGTTTCAGCAGTTCTTGGTTTTCATGAGGAAAGTTTAAGGTGCCATTTTTACAACATTCATATCATAACCTACATAGTTCAGTCATTTATAAAATATTGCTTCTGCTTTTATTGTTGCATATTGCTTCAAGTTTCTCCAGCTACTGCATTGTGGAAGAACCTGTGTTTCTCCAGCTACTGCAATTTAGCAGAACCTGTGTTTCTCCCGCTACTGCAATGTAGCAGAACCTGTGTTTTTTTCCAGCTACTGCAATGTAGCAGAACCTGTGTTTCTCCAGCTACTGCAATTTAGCAGAACCTGTGTTTCTCCCGCTACTGCAATGTAGCAGAACCTGTGTTTTTTCCAGCTACTGCAATGTAGCAGAACCTGTGTTTCTCCAGCTACTGCAATTTAGCAGAACCTGTGTTTCTCCCGCTACTGCAATGTAGCAGAACCTGTGTTTTTTCCAGCTACTGCAATGTAGCAGAACCTGTGTTTCTCCAGCTACTGCAATTTAGCAGAACCTGTGTTTCTCCTGCTACTGCAATGTAGCAGAACCTGTGTTTTTTCCAGCTACTGCAATGTAGCAGAACCTGTGTTTCTACAGCTAATGCAATGTAGCAGAACCTGTGTTAAGGATACAAGGAGTGTTCTATCTTGCCCACACTGCGGATCACCTTGGCTAGTTTGTTCTGAACCTCTAGTAAGAAGTTGTAGAAGTCTGGAGGAAGCTGAGTCACAAGTCCTGTAAAGAACAATGTGAACATAGTAGCATCAAGCTTTGAGCCAACATTTTAAGCTGGTATGGAGCAAAATACATCAAATGAAGTTTGTTAATAAAGCAGTCTAATGAGCAAAAGGCCACATAAGTGGTTTTAAACATTGTTTGAAAGAGGAATTGTTTAAAAGTGAAGGTTCCTCTTTATTTTCTTATATTAACAGACAGTAACATCTATATTTTGGTAGTATTCAATGTTACATCTTAAAAAAAATAGCAAATAGGTTATTTAAAATATAAAAACTTGTTATACATACTTGATGTAAACTGAATCTGAGTTATATATTTATCATGAAATAAAATAAAATATTTATATTAACATTTATGAAAGCAAGTCAGAAAAATAAAAACATAGCTTTAAAACATCCAAATTTGTTGCTTTCAGCAAATTAAACTTTATATTATGGATTTTTTTTATTTTTTTCTGCTTATATAAATATTAAAAAAATATTTAAACAGTAGCTCCAAAATTCACCCTGGTTAACTGATTGACCCCATTAATCCTAAATAAAATACCTTCATAACTTTCTTCATTATACAATGTAAATGATATGCATGAGACAACTGAGTATTTCATGCACAAACGTGAAACCTTGAAGAAAGAAAACAAGAGGGCCAAGATGACCCTTAATCGCTTATTTGAAGACAGGTTTTTCATTGGCAATGTAGGCAAACATTCTGGCCAAGATTGAGCAATAAATGTGGCCTCAAGCAAGTTCACAAGATTATTCTATGATGTGACCTTGTGACATACTTATTAACCAGTTACCCAAGTTATGAACTTATCATTTCTTGCTGAAAAACATTCTACCAAGTTTGGTGAAAATTGGGTCATAAATGTGGCCTTTAGCATTTTCACATGTGTTTTTTAAGAGTTGATATAGTGACCTACATTTTGATCCTATGTGACCCAGTTACAAACATTCTGGCCAAGTATAGTGAAGATTGGATGAAAACTGTGGTCTCTAGTATGTTCACAAGCAAATTATTGATGCCACACACAATGAAGTAGAAGAAGACGTATCACAAAAGCTCACCTTAAGCACGTTGTGCTCAGGTGAGCTAAAAATATGATTATTGAAACTGAAGTGTTTCCCTACCTACAGATCCCCTCACAGTGGCAAACAGCACAGATCCCTGAGTGGGGGTACTGCTCTCAAACCCATGCTGCATCACCAGAGATCCTGAAACAAGTTGTGTGTTTACATGTAATATGCTGAGTACAAACGGATCAGGCTTTCGCCAACTAGTGAATACATAAATCCTTATCAACCAGTCCAGATCAGACGAAAAACTGTTATAATTTCTTCCATCTGACCTGTGCCACACCTGTGGTTCTACTGAAACATTTGGCTGGCATTCTCCTCCACCAAAATAGCTGGTGTCACTATAATGATCATAAAAGTGTGTTGCTTTGATGTATTTAAAAAAAAAAAAAGAAAAGAAAATTTTTACATTTCATCGTTAATGTTTCAGTATAAATGCTTTGGCTGAAATACACCCCTAGCATGCCTCCTAGTAACACTGGAGTTCTTTGATTTCTGAGGGATCTTCGGAAAATCATCAGTATCTCTAATTTTCATCCAAAGACTGCATTTGTATTTCTTGTTATTTTTACAGCCTTTTAGTCATAAAAGCATTTAACCTTGTCTAAGTATAAGGACAGTCATTATTTAGAATTTTTCATGTGCAGCGCCTACTTCATTAAGAGCATAAACATCAAATCTGACAGACATTGTGATATTGTTCACATGCTTCTTTTTTTATGTGACAAGCTGGGGAGTAAAAATGTGTACCATGTCTGAAAACGTTTACAAAGTCTCCCAGATGGAAAAGTCCACTCTCTTGCAAGTTCTGGCGTTCTTCATCTGTGGTGGCCGCACTGAAAACAGTATCATAGCTCATACAATGACTTTTATATATCACTGTGTAATTAATATATTGAAAATATAACTGTATCCAATCGATATAGACAGATATAAATTCTGCTTACATTGTAAGCAATTGTTAATTTAGACCGTCTGAAAGATAGTGTAAATGTTTACAATGTTTTTTTCTCAGTATTCACCTTGGATCAAAATAAATTAATTTAAATGCAACTGAAATGGCTTTGTATTGAAAATGACAAAAAATACCTACCAATGTGGTAGACGGATAGGTTTTTTTTCTTAACTTTAAATGCTGCGGAAAATCTCTGAATAAAGTTCTAGAAATTCTCTTTATGGAGACTTTTCACTGAATGGAGATGATTTGAGAAAGCAGAATAAAAATCAAGAAAAAACATAGACACCTATTACAGAAGATGTTACAGCAATGCTTATCAAATACTAGCTAGCAATTAACTCAGATTTCACTCAAAATGCACTTCAAAACTATGTAGCTTTATAATCCTCAAAACTTTTATATGCAGCTTTGCTTGAGTTGGTGGACTATAACATACCTGTCTTTGTGACAAGTAAAGAGGTTGAAGCTGTTTTCTGCACCCAGAAATATATCATCATCGAGGATCTCTACTGCAGTCATCCAGTTTGGATTGCAGTCTCTGGCAATCTGTTGTAAAATTATAATGTTTTGTTTTTTAAATACATTGTTGACCCACTATGATCATTATAGCAATATCCAGATTTTTGGTGGAGGAAAGCCCCAGACAACTGTCTGGGTAAAACCACCGGCACACCGCAAGTCAGCTGGAAGACCTTCCCACATAAAGTCCTTCGCCCCGAACGGGACTCGAACCCACGCAATGACAGGCTAAGCAGTCAGAGGAGTTACAATTTAGCATCTCTACCATAAGGCCATGGTTTAAGCTAAATATAATACACAATAAACCAATTAATAAATATTTGCAGTGTTGTTGTTTTATCTAAATATAACAAGTAAAATCAAACTCTTATATAGCCATATATGACAAAGTCTTGCAATAGTCACTCATTCATAACAAATGTTTTTTAAACTTTTAGGTATCATAAATTCTATCAAAATCCTGTTTGTACTTAAATGTTCAAAATGTCATAAGATATTGCTTAAATATTACATGACAAAATGCATCATTTACAATGTAAATATAAAAAATCATAATTCATAAACTGTATGTCATATTTAGTCAAAGTGTCTGTCTCACCTCCTCAAATGTACCCTCCATTGGTTTATACAGCAGCAGTGTGATTGACCTCATCAGGTCTCCCACCAAGATAAAGTCACCCTTCGTCTTCAGATACAGGGCGACAATGTTGTTGTACTGACAACATTCCAGCTTCAGCTCCTTCTCAAATGTGCTCCACTCATACAGGCGTACCTACAGAAAAGCCGACTCAATTATGGAAACAACAAATATAGTGGTGATTGTTACTGGCTTCTTGAATGCCCTGTACTGGTACAACACACATTGTACAGCCACATCGAGAAACAATAAAAATATGAACATGCTGCATACCACTGAATATGAAAATGTTTTAAAGTGTTATCCTAAGTTACATGGTTTACGCCATATTCTGGAGAATAGATGAAGGGTTAAAATACTGCAATATTCAAGATATTTTATCACATAATACATAAAAACAAGAAGATATTAAAAATATTAATACACAAATTCTGTACAATTTTATGACAAGCCATTGCCAGCTTACCATCTCTGATTCTGCAATAAAAAGAGAGCAGCAGCTTTAAACAAGGGATGTCAGGGGTTTAGTTTCACATACATGCTCCAATATTACTAACTGGTAGTGATCAAGCATCTCTTGCCTAATTACAATAACTATCTTGCTTAATTATAATAACTATCGCATTGAATGCAGCATTTATATACTTCTATAGTATCCATGCCAGCTGGCAATGAAGTCTGTACTCACTGTGCTGTTGACACTGGCCAGAAGTTTGCCATTGAAGGCACACAAAGAGTAGGCAGCACCTGGGATCTCTTCCTCAGCTACTTGCACCACCTTACCTACAACACATACATGGAAGGTGTCCTGATTTGTAGATAAAATAAAGATGTTGATTTTAGTTTCCTATTCAAATCCTTTAATTGCTAGATACATTGGAATGTTCTCATTTTGTTCAGAAGATTGAGAAAGTCTTATTTGGAAGTGTGTTATCAAGATCGTACTTTTTCTCTAACTACATGTCTGACTCAAGTTCCAGGTGCATTTAAGGTACAAAAAAAATGTAAAGATGAAAAAAAAAGGCTTTCAAACTTGTTTTCCAAGTAATTTAGCACAGTTCAACAAATATTTTTAGCAACTCCTTAATCCCATAAAGCATTTACCTACCGTTTGGCAATATTAAATATATCCTGACTGACAATATTGAACAGAAATAAACAAAAAATCTGATCTAGAAAGAGTGCCAATGACTGAGCCCAAAAGCAATTCCAGACTTTCTTGTCTGACAATTTATCAATCTACCAATGTCGTTAAAAAAAATCTAAATCAGTATTAAAGATACTGAACAGTAAAAAAATATCCTGTCGACTCAAGCTAAAATGGTTGACATTTTTATCATCCAATGTGAAAAAAATATACTGATTGTACTATGCTTTCCTAACTACAGTAAAACCTCACTTAAGAATCATGATAGTGACATTTTCAAAACAAACCCCAGTTGGTCCTCTTAGCAAGGTTTACAGTTAATAAATTATTAATATATGTGTGTACCATAAGAATGTTCAGTGGCATATCAAGACTCACCGTCCACACAATGAAAGACAATGATTCGGCCCAGTTTAGGGTCAGCCTCTTCAGGTGAAACCATGGCTGTCCCCACAATGTAGTAGGTGTTTGGATCATCTCCCAGCTTGGCTGACAACAGGCTGGATGCAAACTCATTGGGCAGGAACAGGTGGGCATGAAGAACTGGTCATATAAGAGAGAAACATAAAATTGTTTGTGGCAAGAAAGTGCTAAAAAAAGTGTGAATTTCCCACAAATTGTCGCCATAAAATAATAAATAAATGGTTCCTTAACATGAATACTGCATCTAACTTAACTGTGTAGAGCAATGATAATACAAGAAGAAAGCATAAAACTGGTAGTGAATTGGGGAAAATGCAATCTATTAAATGTTATGTATGGAGCTCCAAAAATGCAAGAAAAAAAACATAAAATGGGTGGTAAAGGGACAAATGCAATGTATTAAGTTACATGTGAAGCTCTAATCATAAAGAAAAAATCATAAAATGGGTGGTAAATGGACAAATGCAATGTATTAAATTGCATCAAAGGAAGACTGGTAATGAAGGAATAAGGACAAAATAGACACTACATTAATAGCAAAGTATGATTTTGTTTATAAAAATTTTAAAATCCAAGAAACTCTTTCAGTTATCTGGAGATAATATCAACAATGTACACAACTACCTGCCTGTAAAATATGCTTTATCAGGCATAGGCAAATATTGAATAATGGACTGACCAGTTCAATTTGTGCATAGATATTGGTTGTGATGAGATGAGAGATAAACTACTTCTTAGTTCAATTTTCAAAAAAAACTATTCCTAGTCCCCAACCACACGGTATGGCAATACGTCACAATCCCCCTATGGGACAAATACAGGATAAATATAAACTCTTAGTCAGCTAATTCCACACTGACCTAGGCATAAAAGTGAAGATCCAGACCATCTAGGTATCGCTTGGAACTGACTCATCAGGCTCTTCATTAAATGCTGTATGAGTCTCTAGCAAATGGTACTAACTAACCTTAACTGCATGCCATTTTAGCAAAAGACAAAGAATTAAGGATAGTTTATTCACAAATGCAGCATAATAAAGGTTTATCTAAAGCCAGTCAAACCTACCTTCAAATGTGTGTTGATCAATAATGAGGAGGGAGTGCACTTCTACCTCCTCCCCATACGCATGCTCTCCCATACTGGTTCCAGTGGACACCATTTTAGAGCTGCTACTGCTAGAGGTGGAGCCAGCGTGTGTACTGGCACTGGTTCTCATCGGGTTAGTAGACAGGCCATCCTGGATATCAATACGCGTAGATATCACACCAAACGTCTGTGATGTCTCCTGGTATGCTATTCTCCTGCAATGATAAATAAAATTATGTCTCTGATTGACTTGCTGGTATGCCATTTATTTGCACATGTGATTAAAGAAAGCACTAGCTTGAAGGATTTTGTTTGTGAAATTGGTTCAGCAATAGCAGCATTTGAACAGATTTTTCACAAACACAAGACTGGTTAATTGAAAATATGAGCCTGTTTTTATCAGGATTGGCAAATGCTGAAAATTCTGAATTTTATACAACAGAAGAAAAATAATGATGCTCCACTTGATAAATTATCAAAGATTAAGGTTCTTATTGGGATAATTGACCTTCCAATTCGGATATCTAAATATGCAGAAACCTTGTTAATCATCCGCAATAAGATCCTGGTATACAATTCCCCAACTCATTTTCTGTTGAAAGTTCAAATATTTAAAGTAACTCCTAATTATTTTTGTAACACTTTTTAGTAGGGCAGTCTATTTAACAGCAATATTATTTCAGTATATATCCCATAGATCCTGAAAAATGCCTTGGTTTGCTATGAAAAAAAAAGCACAAACTACAATTGGAGAAAGTAGATACCGCCATGCCTGTAGATACCGCCATGCCTGTAGACAGAGCCATGCCTGTAGACACTACCATGCCTGTAGACACTACCTACAGTATGTTTACAATAAGACATACCTTGGTGTCTCTCCAAGAGGTATGGTCCGTATATGCAGCTTCTGGATCTCATCTATGGTACCAATGGTCAATGTGGTGTCATTAGCAATAGCAAGACTGAAATACATTATTAGGCCACTACACTTTAAGTTTTAATAAAGACATACAGTAAACAATGCTGACAATGGAATAAGCTGGAGAGATTATATCTGTACCATCCAACTGAATGGATGTCGAGAATTTAACAATAAGAATGAGTCTAGCTAGTCATTATCTACGACGCCTTGAACTTACTGCCCAGCAGGTTTTACTTTGACAACCCAAATATGGAGGGTCTATTGTAGCTCCTCGTCCCCGAACAAAGATGCCAATGCGGGTACACAGGACAAACTAGTATGTATGCAGGACAATGCAAACATTGTAGAAGTAGTAGTTGTAGTTAGTAGGTAAGAAAATCTTCAGCTGAAGTCAAATTATAGTCGAAGACAAATTATCATAAATTAATTTACTTTAAGATCAGAAGAAAAAAATTGTTTTTAATTCTTTCTTAGCATGCTAAGTGTTACATTAACTTAGAACTTCTGTACAACAACTGTAAAGCACCCACCTGTCCTGGTATCCCTCAGAGTTGAGTGGACACATGTGATTCACTTCTTTCAGGTTGACATTGGAGAACACCAGTTTGTGATTACTGGAGTAAATCACAGTGGGTCGGTCTGAGCACGCAAACACATTGGTGGTTGACAGAGACTTGAAGGTACGCAGCACGGTGGGCTGGGTCCCTAGTGTAACCTTCTTCTTGTCAGTCAGGAAACCTATACGGTAACAATAAAACGTTATTTCCTTCTTGTCTATCAGACAAACTGTAAGGTAACACACACAAGATAACAAATAAGATACCAAAAAAAAAGGGTCATTTTCTTCTTGTATGTCAGAAAAAATACCAAAAAAAATAACACAATTTTTAGAATATCTAACATTAGTAATACATAAAAAGCAGGGGTGAAGAAATTGGCAGGAAGCCGGTAAAACAAACCGACTATTTTCTCACGGGCTACTTTTTCAACAAATGCAAAAATAAAATACATAAATTTTATCAAGTTGGTCTTTTTGGTGTTCACTTTCGCTATACATTAGATATGACACTGCATTGGCTCGATCAATACCTATATCCATGGGTGCAAGTAGAAAATTTTGAAAAACCTGAACTTTTGGCTGGGGGCCGCCAGGGCCCCCGTCGGGTCCAGGGCTACAAGACCTTGACAAGTCATTTTCTGATACAACAACCTGATTGTCTGATGGAAATTTAACAATCTGTTATGACCTTTTATTGAATATCAATGAATACTTGACAAAATAAATCCAGTTTCAACTTATATTTATTTTGAAATGTTCATATTTCTCTTTAAAATGGGCATGATGTCCACTACTGGCACTAGCCGCTGAGCAGAGATTTGTAATCTTATACTTAAGTCTAACACATCACGGATGACATCAACTTAATATCATGAACATGAATACAAACGCAATTCAAGTATCAAAGAAAAAAGTACATGTGCAGTAGGGCCTATCTATCATTCTATGCCTAGTAGATATATCAACATATTGAATTTAACTATTAACACATTTGTTAATAATTTCATGTTACCTGGTTTGTTTTCATTGTCGTTGTTTTTCATGTGATTAGCTTTGTTCGCGTGGTTTTTTATTCATTTCTTCCTGCTTGACCCGTATTTGATAGTTTTGGCACAACACTCGCAGAAAGCTACACCCGCTATGTCAGGCTTTTTCAGCCATTGTTCCCATTTATCGCCAGCTGTGTCTACTTTCGATAACCATTCCCAACGCCACTTGTTTTTTTATCCTTTTTCTAATTCCTTGATGTCATACCCAGCGGGTAAAAACTTCATGTTCCAATATTTTGTTTTCTATCTCTATTAACATCAATGTTGTTTACGTCTTCCATGTATGATAATTCGTCTGAAAGCGCTTATTTCATTGGACGGTTGTAATAAGACAGCGAATCAAATTTGCTCTTATAATCAACACATTTATCGCGACAACCACATTTCAGAACGCGCTTTTTCATTGGGTTGCTAAAATAAGACAGCCAATCTTTAAGTTTGTGAAGGTCAGATAGCCGTATTTGGTAATTTTCGGCACTGGACGGTCTAGTCCGGCAAGCTCATTAACGAATTGTTATTTTCTTGACATTTAAGTGTCAGTTGTCCGGAGTTGCATCGTACATCACACAGTTAAGTCCGTGAAATGGTCAAAACAAGCACATGCAAATGAATTCTTAAAATAGACAATGAGATTGTTTACGTGGTTGAAATCGAAACGAACTTTATTTTAGATCAGGAGTAGGTCTATACCCCCCTACCAAAATCTCAACGGATTTGCACGATTTGGGAAAATGGCCCTTGGCATCCTGGAAAAACCGGAAGTTCCGGCATATGCTGGAAAACTTGCACCCATGTATATCCCTCAGCTCTGGTGAAGAATATTTGTTTACATTCAGTGAAAACCCCAGTTGCTATTTTAAACACAACACTGGTTTATTGCATAAGCTCTATGTGTGACGTCATTAGTCTTATTCCAACCGAGAGAATAATAATATGGAAAACAGATATGCGCATGTGAAGGTCGTGTAGCTGTTTGCATATCAATGGAGCTTGAAAAATGTACACAGAAGAAGCTTGATTGTTTTTTTCTAACAAAGGGAAAGCATAGTAAGTCATACGTATATATCATGCAACTGAAATTGCCTTGTATTGAATGACAAAAAATACCTAACAATATGGTAGACGGATATGTTTCTTTTCTTAACTTTTTATGCTGCGGGAAATCTAGGAATGAAGTACTAGAAATTTTGTTTATGGAGTATTTTCACTGAATGGAAAGGAACAGTTATGGACACTGAGATTCAAAATATTGACATATATTAATTTTAATACTGTACTCGAGTATCTATAGCACAGAACAATGTTCACATTTTCATATACTTATCAGAACAGAATAGTCAGCTAATGACAAAGTTTGAGTCATGAGGTGAATGGACCAGATTATCTAAGTCTGATAATGACAGTGAGTAATATCATGTTTAGCCGGATGCGCTGCATATTGCCAACTTAAATGTCTAGTCAATAAAAATTGTCATGAAAGTCAAGTCTAGTCAATTTTAACTATTATTGAAATGAATTTGGTTGTTTTTCTTGTTTGTTGGGTTTCATTAAATATGTTTATCAGCAGGTCTTTTTTTGTAAGACAATAAATGATATAAATGATGGAACCATTCCCCCAGATGTCTTAATTTTGTGTTTCAAATAGGCTAAAATCGCTGTCAGCTCAGGGAGGGGGGATCTTTTTGTTGGTTTGTTTGTTAGGAAACATGTCCAAAAAAATATATATATTGCAAAAAACCTGAAAGACCATATTGTAGCTTTTTTATTGTCTGTAAAACAAAATACAACTGAGACACTTTTAGTGTAACTTCGAGATAATACCATTTTTTTAGTTTATCAGAAAACCTGAAATAAAACGAACACAAAGCAATCATTCAGTATGCAAATATAGAATTTATTTTGTCCTTTAATAGTTAATTTGGCTAAGGCCCATACACAATGCAAGCTAGGTGTTCTGTATGATGTTCCCATGCAGGTAAATAGCATAAATAGAAGAGTTATTCAAAAGGCTACATGAAGAATACCTGGGTAAAACTGTTCATACATTTCATATAAGGGTCACTTTACAAGAAGACAAAAAGGCATTATGAGTTGGAGGGATTTGGTTTTGATATTCTAGTACAGGCAGTATCAGTCTGTTATGGTTTTTGGTTCTGAATGCACACTGCCCTTAATATGGTATAATGGAGAGATTAAAGCAATTGATATAGAAGACAAAATGACTGACCATTGCACCCTATTGAACATTCACCTTCTTCTTGTTTTAGACCAAGTTGCTTATAAAATATTTTTATAATATATTTTAAGAAATTTAACTTTAGACCCTGAGATAACACAAATGTTTCTCATAATCTATATATACCAATTGTTTCCGTGGTGTTTTTTTAAAAAAGGCTTTTTAAGCACACTCAAAGGTAAGATTATATAACATTTTCTTTCATTATTGTTTTGTTTTTGAACAACATTGCAGCAACAATTTATGATCATTATAGCAACGTCCAGCTTGTTGGTGGAGGAAGACCCCAGACACGTCTGTGTAGAACCACTGGCGCACTGCAAGTCAGCTAGAAAACCGTCTCACATTAAGTCCTTCGCCTCGAACGGGACTGGAGCACGTGGTGAAAGGCTCAGCAGTCGGAGTTACAAATCAGCGAGTCTACCACTAGGCCACGGGTTCCCCACTTTTATTATTGGTGGGACAAGATCAGACCATATGCCCAGACAGAACTACTGATTAATTTCTGACCAGTGGAAAAGTTTTCTCATGGAAAAAGGTTTTCTGCTGAGTTTGTCTAATACCTGAAACATGATGTCAACTAACCCCTTAGTACATGGCACACATGATTATGTCTTTATATACCTGTGGTGCTGTTCATGTGGAAGTAGAAGAGAGATCCATCTCCCAGTGCACATAGTAGATAGTGAATGCCTTCAAATGTTGTCATCAGAATAGATCTAGGGATGATCTCTGTACAAAAGGAAACAAACAAAATGTGGTATTATTGCTCAAACTATTGCTCATTGGAAGGCATTTATTGATGATACAATTTAAACAAATGAGAATTTGTCATGTTTTTGGGCCACAGATTTCAAAAACTCCAGGTAAGTGATGGTTTTTTCAATTAGTTATAAATATGTAAGACAGAGAGATGGAAAGAGGTAAACAGAAATTAAACACAATAACATAGTATAAAAGAATGTATTTGGGTAATTGAACAATTATATAAAATTATATGCTTGCTGAAAGTCCTAAAACTGAACCTAACTGAAAGATAAAGCAAGATAAAGGTAGAAAGTAAAATGAAATCCTTACTGAAGCATTCTGACAGAATGCATGTTTAAATGTACCATGGTAATTGCATAAAATTAAATGTTTAAAAATAAAAGAAAGCTGCACAACAAACCTCCTCCCAACATTTCTATGTGCATGCTCTCAAATGATGGAAGCTTGAGTATCCTGGCAGAGATGTCCGTCCACAGACCAATAGCACAGATGTTGGATGTCTCATCTCCCTCCTTCTGTGGGGTGATGTCCACACATGCAATCTCATAGTCCACAGAGGTATTGCTGGAGTAATAATTACTTTGGTAATTTGCCAATACATTAATCAAATTAATTTTGCAGTGACAGGTAGCATTTTAATCCACAGTGAGGGGCAAAAGAATGTTTAGGCTTAAGACAAATAAAGCAGAGTTGTCTACAAAGCAAAAAAAGTTTAATAAATATATTATGTTTATTTATTTATTTGGGTTTTACGGCACACCGACACTTAACAGGTCATACGCCGTTGAATACAAAGTTAAATGTGAATAGAGCATAATCAGGTTAAAACCATACTACGCAAGCAAAAAATAGAAAAATATAAACAAGAGGGTCAGGATGGCCCTTAATCGCTCACCTGATGACACAGGCTTTACGTAGGCTCAAATCTGGCATCAAGTAATTAAGAGTTATTTACTTTAGAAATCTTTGGTGAAGATTGGACCATTAGTGTGGCCACTGGGTTGATAACATTTTCTAGAATTTTACCAAGTAACCTACTGAATCCACATGACTCACTTCAAAACATATGTAAGATTTCATACTGGCAAACATGATGGTCAAGTTTGGTGAAAACTGGGCCATCAATGTAGCCTCTTAAGTGTTTTCACAAGCTTTTTCTAAAATTTAACCTAGAGACCTACTTTATGACCCCACGAGACCCAATAACGAACTCATCCAAGATTTCATGTAGACAAACATTCTGACCAAGTTTGGTGAAGATTGGGCTATAAATGTGGCCTCTAGTGTGTTCACAAGCCTTTTCTAAGATTTGACCTAGTGACCTACTTTTTGACCCCACGTGACCCAGTTACGAACTCATCCAAGATTTCATGCAGACAAACATTCTGACCAAGTTTGGTGAAGATTGGGCTATAAATGTGGCCTCTAGTGTGTTCACAAGCCTTTTCTAAGATTTGACCTACTTTTAGACCCCACGTGACCCAGTTACGAACTCATCCAAGATTTCATGCAGACAAACATGGTGACCAAGTTTGGTGAAGTTTGGGCTATAAATGTGGCCTCTAGTGTGTTCACAAGCCTTTTCTAAGATTTGACCTAGTGACCTACTTTTTAACCCCACGTGACCCAGTTACGAACTCATCCAAGATTTCATGCAGACAAACATTCTGACCAAGTTTGGTGAAGATTGGGCTATAAATGTGGCCTCTAGTGTGTTCACAAGCTTTTTCTAAGATTTGACCTAGTGACCTACTTTTTGACCCCACGTGACCCAGTTACGAACTCATCCAAGATTTCATGCAGGCAAACATTCTGACCAAGTTTGGTGAAGATTGGGCTATAAATGTGGCCTCTAGTGTGTTCACAAGCTTTTTCTAAGATTTGACCTAGTGACCTACTTTTTGACCCCACGTTACCCAGTTACGAACTCATCCAAGATTTCATGCAGACAAACATTCTGACCAAGTTTGGTGAAGATTGGGCTATAAATGTGGTCTCTAGTGTGTTCACAAGTTTTTCCTAAAATTTGACCTCGTGACCTACTTTTTGACCCCACGTGACCCAATAATGAACTCATCCAAGATTTCATGCAGACAAACATTCTGACCAAGTTTGATGAAGATTGGATAAAAATTGTGGCCTGTAGTGTGTTCACAAGGTAAATGTTGACGACGGACGACGAACGACGGACGAAGCGGTATCACAAAAGCTCCCCTTGAGCACGTTGTGCTCAGGTGAGCTAAAAATCAGGTTAAAAAAATAACTTATAATTGAAAACAGGTCAACACATAAAACGGTTTAAAAAAGTATAATGATTGGTAAATAAACAGTTTAATATATTAATTATTGGATGATGCCCCAAATCAGGTAAGCTCTCTTTGCTTAGTTCTGCCTCACCTGATTTGTTTGAGCTCTCCCTCTTGTATCTCCAGCAGGTAGAGCTCCCTGCCAACAGCCACAATCACCTGACGGGTGTTACAGCTACCCAGACTGATGTTCTTCCCCTCAGGGTGGCGCCACTCACCCACCTGCTTCTTACTGCTGCCCTTGACAAGTCGTACCGATGATGGAGTGATCTAAAGTATATCAGTCACTCACGTAGACAAATATTCAATATATCTCTTTAGACTGACTTTTGGAAGCTTTAAGCTTAAAAATCTGAGTTAAATTCAATTCTTATTAGAGATAAATTCACAAAGGCATGGGTGAAAGTTAGAAATTATGAAAAACCTGAAATTCTAAAAATGTGTCAATTTATATAGGGAAAATATAGAAAATCAACCATTTTTTAACCACACAGAAACCTGAAATCAGGCATAATCCTGAAAACTTTCACCCATGCAAAGGTATATGGTAACAGTAATTTGAAGTACATTTTTTTAAGCATCTGAATGGAAAATGCTGCCTCCAGACAATTGAATGATTGTTGGCGAGATAACAAACGCAACATTGAGTACTAACAGAATTATATTTGACTTAAATTTAAAGTATAATTTCTGAAGTCCATGATCTAATATAGTAGGACTCAGATGCTGGTGTTTGAGTAATTGAATAGTAATAAAACGAGTGATAACAGAACACAGCTGTAGCATTAGAAACATTGTAATTACCTGAAGCAGCTGATCATAGCAGACATTGGCACACAGGAAGGTCTGGGCATCCGAGATAAAGCCAGAAATCTCTGTCTCCTCTACCTCCTCGCCTGATAGTGACAGGAATCTGTGGCAATTAGAATATACAATTAAACTATTCAAATACTAATTAGACTGGCCTTTGTTGTTTTTTGCAATACATCATATCAACTAATAATGGTCAGTACATCGACATCTAACTATTTTGGTAAAGGAAGACAAATCTCTGGTTAGAACTACCTGCACACCTGCTCTTTTGGAAGAAAATTAGGGAAGAAAATGTACAGCCTGTCAAGTGTTCAAAAAAGCAAGACAACACTAAAAACTGGGCCCATGAAACTACTAACTAGCTATCCAGACTAAAGGTACATCCACCCTTTTTCACGTGGCTTCATAAACCTTGGACTTGTAGAATTTCATCCTCAAATATTCAGTTAACCATTTTACCATTTTAAAGCTACCCACAAGCACTCATCAAGTACTTGTCTTGTAATGACAGCAGGTCATTAATGAAGGAGGCCAATGTAACATTTGGAAAAAACAACAACATTACTTTAGTTCAGGTACAAACCTGGTATCCTTTACTAAAATAATAAAGGCTAAGCAACACCTGAGCTGACCAAGTTTATTATTTTATTACGTTACTTATAATCAAGAGTATAAATTATAACTGAAAGATATTACATACTTACCCTTTAACTTGTACTCAAATCATATCTTAAAAATACAATGCAGATATCTAAACCTACTGTATTCTTACAAAGATAGATAAACATTAACAGGCTAAATAAAAGGCGATAACTAATGCTCCTACCTTGTTTCTCCTACAAAAGACAACACTACCATGTTGTCAAACTTCTCAGAGCCCACTCGCAATGACCAAATACCTGAAATAGGCAGTTTGTATGTGTTGAATTTTATATCCAACAAACAAATGAATCTCCAAACATGAAAAAGCTAAATCTTTTTAATGACAGCATTAACAGTAACACAGAATCAGCCTCAAGTTTCTGTAAAAAAAATCATCGTGGTGCTTCCATTTAGAGGAAAACTGGAAAATTCTTCCAGCTGAGAGTTGGTTGGGAATCGTAAGCTTTAGCAAACATATAGTTACATTTAAGCTATTTTTAGGCAGTTGTGGAAAACCTGATGCAATGTTGTTGCTACAGCTACAGCAACATCAGTGAAGGGGAAAACACAATCAATGGGCTCAAAAGCTATAAAGTGCGAATGATAAAGGATAGAGTGGCATCTAGCACAGATTTATGTAACATGTACTAATACTTATCCTGGTGTCTTTGTACTTATTAGCTGCGTGGTTGCAGAAAATGCAGCTTGCATTTATGCTGTTGAGGAATATGAATACCCAGGTTTTCCCCTTGCTTTTGGTAATTTGTAGTTATGCTTGCATTTGCTATGAGTACCTAGGTTTTACTCTTGCAGTTTTGTTACCTAGCTTTGTATAAAGACACCTTGCATATTTATACTGATAGTGTTGTATACTTTTTTTAATACTACAACTTGGTTTTGCAGTAGAACATTTGCTTTAAAAAACTGTTTAAGGGAGTTATAATTAAGATTCTTGAACTTCTCTTGGCTGGGTGATTTCAATGTAGTCCATCTTAGTGCCTTTAGCGGAAACAAGTGGTCATGTTTGCTCATGGCCACAATAACCCATTTCTTTCAATCATGTATAAACCAATAATACTCTGACCACACACATTTATTGCTTGGCAAATCCCTCCTAAATGATCACTAAATCTATTATTAAACACTGAGTTTACCTAATCCTCTGTCTTGCCCTTTCAACTGTACTTGTTAAATAACTTAAGTAACACACTTTATTTCCTAGTTTAAACAACATGGAAATATAACAATGGTCTACATATGCATTTGTACTGCTAAAAAACAAAGACAAATGTTTGTCTGTTTTTTGTTGCATCGCACAGACACAATTATGGTCATATCGGCAAGGTCAAGCTAATTATAGGTAAAGGAAGACCCCGGACTTATGTCTGGGTAGAACCATTATCACACCGCAGATTAGCTGGAAAACCTCTTCAAATGGAAATTCTCAAACCCAAATGGGACATGAACCCACACAAAGAGGGGCTGAGGAGTTACAAGTCAGCAACTGAAATCGTTCGGTCATGGGCGCCCCTACAAAGATAACTGTCAAAATAAATGTGAATGTCAAAATAGGCAAAATGCCATGGACAGTTTTTCACTGTTAAAATAAATGACAGTAAGTTTCCCAAAGACCTCACACGTGTTTAGCCAAACTGTTATATCTCAAACTTCTGCTAAGTCAAGGAACAATGCCAACTGTGGCAGAGGTAATTCACCTTTGACCCCAGGCAGGTCTATGCTGGCATGTTCATGAATGCCGATACCATTCCTGATAATCCTTAGGGAGCCTTCTTTGTATGCCCCTGAGCATGTGACCAGCTGAAACAATATGAAAATCAACATCAGTATACTGTAGATCCAGAAAACTTAAATAAATACCATCACAAATCATTAACTTATTTAGAGAATTAAAACCTGTATGCAATCATAATGCAGTAAGGCAGAAAACAGTGACAAAGTTAACTTTACATTATCGTAAAAAATTATCATTAATGAAAATTAATCATCAGTTTTCTGTGATCCCCACACCTGTCCTTGTCCCTGTCTCTCCAGATCCACCACACACATATCTAGGATGGGGCCCAGATTGGTGAAGGTCTCCATCACTTGAACATACGACCCAGAGTCATCTGCCTGCAGGTTCAACTGAAAATATACACGGTGAAAAGGTTTTCTGATCCGAGTATTCTAGACATTATTTTCCTGAAGCCAACAGTCAACAACTTACCTTCTGGGCCACGAAAGTCAGTCAACAAATGAAAATGATCATGCTCTATTTTGTATAGAGATGTTTGGTATCTTGTTTACTATGACTGATTATCATTAACCCTATCTTACCTTTTTCTTATTTGACCAGGTAACTTACCTTCAACACAATAGGTCATGCATACTGCAAGACTAAATATCATTCTAAAAAGAGTTATGTTATCAAGACAGAAAAGAATAGAAACAAACTTTTACATAATTCCAGCTTTTATATTAACTCTACACAGTCCTTGGCAAACAAGGATGAATATAATGTCTACACAAATGGTGATGATCAAACTCCCAGTGGGGGATATATGATCAGCATCTATACTATTTGCTACTTTGTTTTCAGCTAGATGTTTAGATCAAGACTGATTTTCAACAAATAAACTACAATCAGTACGCTAAAATGAGGAACTAGGCAGGCTGAATGTTAACTTAAAGTAACAAAGTAAAACAAATCAAATCAGCAGCAACAAAGAAGAACTGACTAAGAAAGATAAGTAGAATAAGAACTATAACCAAATATCAATTAAACTTTTTGCGTTTTTACACAATTAGGGTCCATTCTAGAAATCAATGGCAACATATGGCCTGCTAATGGCAAAGAGTAGAAACATTTCCAAGAAACTGGGTATAATATTTAATGTAATTTATATATTAATTCTAAATTTAATAATATTTAAAACAAAACTCAGTTTTAATGAAATATATCTTTTAGAATACCATTACTTGTGATCAATGATTGTAAAAATTCTATTGCCTGTGATGAATGTGGCTGTTCTGTCATTATAAATCTGAACCATACTTTAAACTTTATTATGACAGTCCTATTATTGCTCCCTAGAAGTATTATAGAATTCTAATTGACAAAACAGTTTTTAATCTACTACTATTTCTTAACTGCATCCAGGTTTCAGTGAACACAAGATTTTGTTTACAAGGTTCACAGCTACAATTGTTCAGTTTCTTACTTTTTACTTCATCTCCAGCAGAAAATTCAGACTGTAAGTTCAAGCCATATAATTATGATGCTCTTCAGTTTCAATATGTTCAGCCAACGTGTACACCAATTCTTAAGTTGTCAAATAACCAATGTGAATTCAGTTTATAAAGTGACTGCATTTACATTGTACATTTAAATGCATAATTTTAAATTGTGTGAACTTTTGAATCCAAGTAATTTTGTAGTCTTGATCTTCTTACCGATTACCTACTGGTTCTGCCCTTATATAAAAATTGCAGAGGGACTATGTTCTCTAAATTCTCCACTGACTGTTTATCATTCTTATTTTAACATGCTGTTTATGTTTACGGCCAATGTTTCAGATGCTTTGGACATCTCATTCAATCAAATAAGTTGTATCATGTAAGTTTAAGATAGACGACTTGATTAAAGTCATAAAAACATTTAAGATTATGTTTTGAGAGAAATGTCTGTGTTATTCCCCCAACAGATAGAGTGCACCTGATTGGTATATTACCAGTAATTCTGTGTACAAATTGCAAATACACATTCTAGAATGAATCCTGCATAATCATATTAAAAATGCTGACTCCTTTTCATAATTTTTAGGAAACATCAAGGGTAAAAAAAAAGTTATGGTGTTGAACTCAAGTCATATTGTTTTTGAAATACATCGCAGCAACCAATTATGATCATTACAGTGACATCCAGCTATTTTGGTGGAAGAACACCCCAGACAAATGTCTGGGTAGAACCACCGGCATACCGCAGGTCAGCTGGAAGACTAAAGTTGTGTTGATATTATATTTCATGCATGAACACATCTTATTTTGGTAAATGAATTTTAGTGAGATGATTTCAAGCTCACCAATGATAGCATTTAGTTAAGGTTGTTTCATTAAACTAGTTATATTTACAGATCTGTAAGTGATACGGGAAGACTTCATTCTTTTTTAATTACCTGGCTACACCACTAATACTTAACATGCTAACAACAATAAACATTATACAATATACTGCTTTAGAAAGTAATAAATATACCTTCCACGCAGTACATTAGGAAGACTTTTTTAATGTTGATTGAAACCAAAAGAAAGGAGTCAGGCATCTTTAAACATACAATTTGGACTTACAAATCTAGTTGGTCTAGGAGGCAATGGTATTTCAGACAGCTAGACAAAGAAATGGCAAACAACAAAACTGGTTAAATAAAACTACCAAAATGCAATAAAAAACACACTTTTAAATTAATTCAATATAAATGCATGATATGAACAGGTGGATGAGCCTATTTTATGAATCAATAACAGGGAAATATTATAAAAGACAATGAGGACATAAAAATATAAGATCCATAAAATGGTTATTTGTACAAAACAATTCTCTCAAGTAAAATGTCATCAAGACAGCATTAGTCCATTTTCTAAAAGCATTATTACAAAAAAATTAACTTAAAATGTTTTATTATTACAAAATATTTAACTTAAAATGTTTAAATCATTCAGACATAAACAGATTTGATTAGATCGATAAGACCGTTGCAAGATGATACATCCTGTGGGAGTGATTCAGTCTTTTTCGGTGCAATCTACAGAATTAGTATTTTTTATTTTAATTAAAATGTAAGCTTAATTAATTAATTATTAACTAGCAGGATATGGATTAAGGCATCAAATACTTACCTTTATGAGCTGTGAATCCCCAAGACGGCTTCCAATGTACACAACACCATTATCAAGATATGTGATGCACTCTGCTATGCTAGTCTGGAAAATAATACTTTATATTTAGAGGAAGAAGAAACCAATGAACATGAGCAAAGGACATATGTATGAAACCATCATTTAAAAAATATGTTGACTTGAAAATAAGCAACTGATTACACATATGCATTCACCTGTGTTTTACATTGCTATATTAAAAATTTGGAGTTTATTACACCAGGTAATAAGTTTCTTAAAAGTAAAATTATTTATAACTTTGAAGTATGAAGTTTCTAAAAGTAAAATGATATTAAGACAATTTTTAATTGCAATATTTTAATTAGACTGTTACATGGGAACTATTCTGTATGCATACTAATTACATTCAGAGACCAAACTTCATTATTTTTATGTATAATGCAGCCATTGGTAGCTACCAAGTAAATCGGTAGCTACCAAGTAAATCACCAAGAGATATTTCTGTATACAGAGCCTTTTTTAAACTAAAAATAAATACACAGGGATCTCATTTTATTGTATCTAAAATGTTTGAGGCTTTCTAAGACAGTTGATAAAAGAAAGGAGAATACAAGAAAGTTCCCAATATAAATAAGTTTCCCCTCAAAGATTCATCATTTAGATCAAGGGTATTCACAACATTGTTTTCATAGATTATTTTCTCTTAATATGATTATGACTTCCAGGAAAGTATGAATTGTTTCTTTGTTTGTTTTTTGGGCTTATTGTCCCACCAACAGTATTGCATTTATCTGGAGACGGTGTCCACCTGAAGTAGATATAGTGCTGCCTTCACCGAGTATAGCATGCCGTGAACACCTGGCATGATACTACACCCAATCACATTATTCTGACAATGGCCAACCAGTTGTGGAACTCCCCTTATATTTGCTTATTTGCTTGAGCATTAGCAAGGGAGCTATACCACTACCATTTTTAACGACTGGTATGTCGTGGCCTGTGATTGAACCTGGGGCCTCCCGTACCTGGAGCCGACGTTCTACCGATTTCACTACCAGGTCCGGTGCATTAATTGTAAGTACCAGATATTACAATAAAATCAACAGAAGTTCTACAACAACTTACCTCTCCCAGAAGCTCGACTTTAAGATCTTTAATGTTCACAGAGCCATCCATCTTCTCCTCTTTCTCAAGCAAGAGGATGAACAGTCGACCAGACATGTCTCCTAGGAGGTACCGAGACCCATTAGCATCAACTTTACCCCAGCATGCAATGGTACTCTGCTGCAAGTGGGGTAGAAAGTAAAACAAATTTAGGCAAACTAAAGGGAAATATGTGACATGCTACATACATGCTAAGCCTACTCAAAAATAAGTTTAAACCTAAATTATGCATACTATAGGGAAATTAAAAAGAAAAAAATAATATGTTATAAATGCAACTTAATAAATCTACAATAGTTTTTATAAATCTGTTCTTAAGGAAATAGTAAAAAGGAAAATTGTAGCAAACCTTTACCTACCAACAGTATTGGAAATCATCCAACTTATTAACCATCTGCCCTTACAAGCCCAATGGAAGCAAAACTTGTTCCAGGTAAGAGGGTTTTCACCTGAACTGGAGTGATTTTGAACTTCTATTATAATATTTGTCCAGATCTTTTAAAACAAATAGAAGATGGAGACAGAAATTGAACATTTGACCTCACGCTTCCTAAGGATTTGTCTGCAGCATACTTTGAGCCAAAAGCTGGTTAGTAGACCATTCAACTAACCTTTATCGCTGGTGGAGCAATGGGTATGAACTGATCTCCTTTGTGGTATGTGATTGACTCTTGTCCAATAATCAGGGCACCGCCAAAGGGGGCTGGAACTGGAAGTAACAGCAAATGAGTCACTGAGGTTATACAAATATAGCTGTTAACAAATGGCTAGGAATGAAGTATCAGCATACTAGTCATTGAGGTTATCCAAATATAGCTGTTAACAAATGGCTAGGAATGAAGTATCAGCATACTAGTCATTGAGGTTATCCAAATATAGCTGTTAACAAATGGCTAGGAATGAAGAATCAGCAAACGAGTCACTGAGGTTATACAAATATAGCTGTTAACAAATGGCTAGGAATGAAGTATCAGCAAACGAGTCACTGAGGTTATACAAATATAGCTGTTAACAAATGGCTAAGAATGAAGAATCAGCAAACGAGTCAATGAGGTTATACAAATATAGCTGTTAACAAATGGCTAGGAATGAAGAATCAGCAAATGAGTCACTGAGGTTATACAAATATAGCTGTTAACAAATGGCTAGGAATGAAGAATCAGCAAACGAGTCACTGAGGTTATACAAATATAGCTGTTAACAAATGGCTAGGAATGAAGTATCACCAAACTAGTCACTGAGGTTATACAAATATAGCTAGTAAGAATGAGATAATTACAGGTCCCAAATAGTGGAATAGTGCAAAAACTACAAAAACACCATACTTCCTATTATTCCTACATTCTTATTGCATTTATAGCTATTTTCCATATGAAATCCCTAAATATATTAAAATTTCAGTAGTCTGCATACAGAAATATCCCTTGGTGCTTTACATTGTTGCATTATACATAAAAAAATACTGATGTTTGGTCTCTGAATGTGATAAGTATACATACAGAATAGTAAAAATTTGATGCACAGTCTATAAAAGTAATGTCTTAATATCATTTTACTTTTAGAAACTTCATACTTCAAAGTTATAAATCATTTTACTTTTAAAAAAACTTATTACTTGGAGTAATTAACTCCAAAGTTCTAACATATCAATGTAAAAACATAGGTGAATGTATATGTGTTATGCCACCAGGGAAAAAAACATACCTTAAAAGATAACAGGTTACTGAACTATTTTATGTTTCAACAAAGTTATCTGTAAATCATAAACTTGGTAATACGAGTTTTACCTGCAATGAGCATGCACGCCTCGGTCTCCACATTGTCTTGTTTCCAGGGACCCTTGTTAAACTCCTTGTCTCGGAGAATGATCTCATATGTCTTTACATGGCGTCCATGCTGGTCCTGATATATAGAACACAGAGCTTCATATAATTGGAGGATAATAGGAATAATTCTGATTCAGTGTGTGATATATCCCATATAGGGTCATATTACCTAATTTTATCTTAGGTTATTTGTACTCATAAAAAGAGTAACTTGGAGAAAAAATTTAAAAGTACCAGTAACATAGGATAGTAAGAAAAAATACTTCATATGATTTTTCTTAAGGAAAAGTTTCCATTAATTTGTAGCTTATGCCTGTTAATAATCTAAATAAAATGCTTGATACTTTCTTACAAAACCTTTTAAGGCCACAAGACATATTGCTAGAGACTGAGCAGCGAATAGTTTTGATCCTGTTTTGGCAGATTCCAGCAGTGTGGGGGTTAATCAACACCTGCATTATTTGCCCAGGCCATATTGATAGCTGCTTAAGTCTTAATACGCCTCAATGAAAGGTTAATTCTACTTAATTCAACTGTTTGTCTGAATAAACAACAACAGATTGGGGTTTGAAATTTGGTGCCTATAAAAATCATATGATAAAATGTTCTCAGTTAACACAGATATGGCAAATACTTGCTCTATATTTTTATAATAATGAGATAATGCCTAGACAGAGTTTTATTGTAGGGTTGAGTCTGTAGGTTTTCTTATATAACACCAGCTTGTAAGTCCAGTATGCAGAACCTTGTTTGTGTACTGGGTTTATTGTCCCACCAACTGTATTTCAGTTATCTGGAGACGGGGTCCACTTGAAGCAGATACAGTGCTGCCTTCACTGTGTATAGCATGCCAAGAACACCTGGCACGATACCAAACCCAGTCACATTATTCTGACACCAGGACAACCAGTTGTGGAACTACCCTAATATTTACTTGAGTGTTAGCAAGGGAGCTACCATTACCATTTTTAATGACTTTGGTATGTCGTGGCCTGGGATCGAACCCGTGGCATTCCGTACCTGGAGCTAACATAACACTCGGCCATGGGCATTTCATAAATAAGTTAACCTGATGTATCAGTGTCAAAGTTTACCTGATGGATAAGAATCAACGTGGGTGTAGAACAGTCATGTAGGAATTTGATGTCGATCACAGTTAATTCTTCAAGTCTATTGAGAATAAAGAGAAACATTGATTACCATAAATATTGCCACCATCACGATCATTTTTATCTTTGTCATCCTCATTATTACCATCAACAACATCATTGTTATCATTAGCATTATGATTGACAACAACAATGTTATCAACAACAACCTCATCATTCTCATCCTCATCACTCAAGTTGCAGGTCAGAATCTCCTGATGATGTCTTGGTTCCAATGCAGTCATAGGAATTAGGATTGAAATTTACAAGCACGATGGGCGAGTAAGAAAGCAATTTTCACTAGCCCGAAAGAAAATTCACTAGTCTGAATTAAATTCGGTATTAAGTTACAAGAAAATCTAAAAAAACTAAGATAAATATAGAAAAAAAATTAAAAAAAATAAGTATCATTCGCTTGCCAACTTCAGGGTATTTTTTTCTGGGTTTTGCACCAGAAACATATTACAGTTTCATTTCCTCTGCCATTTTGTTCTGTGGCCCAGCTGATTTTAATTTGGTATAGAACATTATGTGCCATGTGGCAACCGCATGGTTACTGCGCAGTAAATTATTATAGGTTTAGTGGGCATAACACGTTTATGATACAAGCGACAGCTTGCCGAATGAAATAAGCAGCTCAAAAGTTTGTTTTCAAATTGTAAATGAAATTATAATGATTGTTCAACGATCTGGATCTTAAAAGCCGTCGGCTAAATTAGAATTTTTTACAACCCTGACAGAAAATCTTCAAGTTTTTTATGTCGGGCGAGCGCTAAATGCGACCACTGCCAATGTTTTTTCTAATTCACCCAAAAAGAAAATCTAGTCTAACAGAAGCAAGAAACGTGGCCATGCCACAAAACCAGGTTTTCAACGATTTAACGCAAATTATTAAGTGGAAACTGTTTTTCTGTTTTTAGTAACAGTGACCTTGACCCGACTGGCCCCAAATCCAATCTCAAGCTAGGTCTTCATGCAAGCTTGCTATATCCGAAAGTTTCAGCAAGATTGTTTATCCAAACTTAAGTTATTGTTTGTTTTTGTTGTTTCTTTTTTGTTTCTTTTGTTACATCGCATTGACACAGTTATGGTCATATTGGCAATGTTTAGTTAGTTATTGGTGGAGGAAGACCCCAGACTGTCTGGGTAGAAGCACCCGCGCACCGCAGATTAGATGGAAAACCTCCCCACATGATAGTTTTCGCCCTGACTGGGCTTGAACTCATGCCGTAAAGGGCTGAGGAGTTTCAAATCAGCGACTCTAGCCTCTCTGCCATTGGCGCCCCATAAAAATATTAACCGGAAACTGTTTCCTATTTTTAGTAACAGTGATCTTGACCTTGACCCAACTGGACCCAAATCTAATCCCAAGCTAGGTCTTCATGCAAGCTTGCTATATCTAAAGTTTCCGCAAGATTAGTTTATCCAAACTGAAGTTCCATAAAAGATCAAACAAACTTTAATCTAGCAAATTAAAAAAATTAAAAAAATATAAAAAAATAAAGATTACCTGACATTGAAGGCCTTCAATTCTTTGTTTTCCCTGTCAAGAGGAATAACTTTAAAGAGACCATCATAGAGACGAAGGCCAATAACTCTACATTGGGGGTCAATAATGCCAATAATACCGGTCTCTGATGGTCTTCCAATACGATCCTGAAATAGAATTAAATATACAAATATTGATGCAAACTTTATAAAATCAGGTATATTTTGTCTGCAAGCTTTAAAGTTGTTGGATTCATTCTCCCAGCAACAATCTTGTAGTAATCCCATGTTCAATCGTATAGAGAGGGTAAAATGGTGAAGTCAGCCGAAAATAAACACTGGCTAAAAATACATCACAGTCATCTTTTATTGGTGCTTTCACAGTATTAACATGTTTAGACCATAAAAGAACACTCAAGAAAATAACCCTGATGCCCAATATTCCAGTTTGGGTAATAGCCTTATGTTTATAATTACTGGGTTTATTGTCCCACCAACTGTATTTCAGTTATCTGGAGCGGTGTCCACTTGAAGCAGTGCTGCCTTCACCATGTATAGCATGAACACCTGGCATGATACCACACCCAGTCACATTTTCCTGACACCAGGCCAACCAGTCATGGTACTACCATTATATTTGATTGAGTGTTAGCAAGGAAGCTATACCACTACCATTTTTAATGACTTTGGTATGTGACATAATGTCACGGCACAGGATAGAACCAGGGGCCTCCGGTACCTGGAGCCGACGCTCTACCGATTGCGACAATAGCCTTACACAGGTGGGTAAGAAAGCTTTTCAATTTACTACTAACATTATGACTTGAGTTACAGCCTGGGATTGAGTGTAGATACAGACGTTACTTACCACACTGCCACCAGGGCCAGTTTGCAAGTTTAACATACTTTGCTTATTTAGCAGAAAGATGTTTCTAAGAAAAAATATCAAAGATAAATTGACAAACCTGAACATTTCCATGAGCTCGTGTGATGATTTCTATACTTTCTCCATCTTGCTGGCATTCCAAGATCATAGCATTGTACTTGGATGTGAGCACAAACATAAGATCTTTAGACTCTCCCTAAAACAAAGTTCAAAAACACAAATACAAATCTGACAAAGTTTTCTTTTTTTAGAATGGAAAATTGCCTATTCTAAAACCTTTATTAATTCTCTGTTATATTTCTAAAGGAAAGTCATTCACTCAGTAACACTTTTCAGATGGGGTTAATTTAGTTAGTAGTTACTTACAAATGTAATGGTCCTGCAATATTAACTGCCAAATGTGGGAATAGTAATCTGAAGTTTAAACTTGTTAACTCTTAGACATGTAGTAATATATTTTGGCCAATAACCACATGTTTTAATTATTTAAATTTGTTTTTAGTCCACTTTAAAGCTAAAAATGAATTCACAGCAAAAAAATCTCTAGTCATTTAATATGTATAATAAAAAAGATAATAAAAAGAAGGGTTCATATAAAGTACCTACAAAATAGTGTGCTATACCCCTCAACAAACTGGATTCATGTAAACTTATCTGTTTTGGATTGACATTTATACATACAGGTGGTCTGAACAGTTCCAGGACAGCAATGCAGCCATATATTCCAATCTCCTTGATTGGTCGCAGCCCCTCAGGAGTAACAACATAGATCTCAAGTCGTGTGTTTTTTGCAATGATGAGGTTCAGGTCATCAGTGGATGTGAAATTGCCTTAAAACAAAACAGAAAACATGTTTATTGGGTTTATCAACGTATATCGTGTACATGCCATATGCCATATGAACATATAAACAAAGTTTCTATAGAATCGATGGTTTGTACTGCCTACGTAACAGGTTAATACTTTTTTATGCATTTTTTATTCTCAGTGCTGTTTGAAATGTTGCTCTATTAATGTGTTTATAAAATAATCAAACAACGATTAACTGTCTCGCATACCTTTCCTTTCCCTTGACTGTTGTCAAGGTGATATCCATCAGAACAGTTCGGCAATTAGGGTGTGAACAATGGGGTTTTATAGGCAGCTGCCAATTACATTTCTCCATGAAATTATTGAATAGTGGCATGTACACAAGGACAGTGCACTGTTCTGATCGAGATTTAGGCACATGTTAAAGCTAGTGATCTCCTGTAGGTGATTCAGGATGTCCTCTCAATCTCTCAATAATTGTGTACGGCGGGATGTGCCACGAGAACATCCTGATCCGCTCAGCGGCATGGTATTAATTTCTTTGATCTATGCCATCAAGTTTGGAATGTACATGATATATTTGGGCAGGGTACCTTAAATAACATCATACACACAGCTTTACTAGGAAAACAGTCGCTGTGAATTAGACTTGCTTTGCAATAGCATCACGATTTTTTTTACTTATATCTCTCAATTGAGTAGGACTAGGAGAGCCACAAGAACATTCTGCTTTGTGTGGCGGCACGATGTAAATTACTTTGATCTACGCCTATCTGGCTAACGTTTCTTAATGAAAAACTATGAATTCGTACAGAAATTTTTTAGGTCTTATAGATATTGATTATAAGACGAGGAACCCACTTTGAAGTCTATTATCCAAGGAAAAATCCCAATCTTGAAATCGACTATACAGAGTATATATGGAAGAAATATACCTAAATTCGATTTATCAGTGATAACTTAACTATTGGGATTACCCTCATTCCGGACCATCTGCATTCCGGATCATCTGCATTCCGGATCATCATTTCGGACCATCATTCCAGACCATGTTATAATCATCCCGGACCAATTTGCTCGCCATCCCGGACCAAATAATAATACTAGTTTAATCATCCCGACCATATTTATTCTATTAGTGAAATATGTATTATGAACTTAGGAAAAAAGTATAGATAGATCTAAGATTTAACACGTGTATTACCGAGGTCCTAGCAAACCCTCGTTTAACCTTTAATTGGCAAATCGTGTCCCTAAATCAAATAACACCTCATTATGCAAAATAAACACAGGTGTATTTATTGGCAGCAAACATTTATCAGTAACATTCGCCTGTTGTTCACACCTCTTTTTATTACTATCGGTTACTGATTAGTGTAACAGAAAATTGCATGCATACAGTAGATATAGTCAAATGCGCAAACTTTCTGGTTAATTGGTACAATCATTTTAAGTGATTAGTTGTCCACTTTAATTAGTTGATTAGTTTTCCAATTAATGTTGTTAATTATCAGTGTGTGTTTGTCTACTCGCAAAAGTTAAAGAATGAAGAATATGCATTAATTAGTTGTTCTACAAAGGTGTATGTGTGTCGAAACACTAAACGGCATTCAACGGATTTCACGATGACGCAGCGTACGAATGCATGCATCTTCTGCAACAGTCAAATTCAAAAATCACAGAGCTGTTGAATGTGACCTGTGTGGAAAATGGCAGCACCTCTTGTGTAGAAATACAGGTATTTGTAATATTATGAAAATTAGTAAACATTCTTTTCTTATTATTTACTTGTTTGTCCCAATTTTTTTTTAAATTTGATCAATACACATTAAAGGATATAATTGACACTGAATGTAATGAACATCACACTCATAAAAAAATAATAAAATATAATAAAATAAGTAATGCTTAAATCACATTGCATTTTCAGGAGTGACACTGGTTGTTCAGTACAGAGAAGCTGTCAAGATTGGTTTGGATTTGAATATTATCTGTCATGTCTGCGAGACGACCCAAGTGCCCGAAGTAATAGGGGAAGATCCCTTGAATCTCTTGAATCAGGTAAATTTTACACTTGCATAATCATCTACAACATGACTTCCACATAAATGCAATCGGACAACAAAAGTTTAATTTAATAATGTTTTCAATGTTTTATTATTAGTGAAAAAAGTGACGATGCTTTCTATTTCTTCTATATCATTATGTATTTTAGATACCAAATCTACTTCAACCTGAAGTCGGAGGGTCAGCACAGGATATGTTGCTCAAGGAAATGGACACGTCTGATTTTAACATCAGTCGCCCAGAAAGAAGCATAGCTGACGAAGAAATGGAAAAGTAAGTCGGTTTCCGCTGAGATGAAATCGATTTGTGTAATATATTAAGTCTATTTGATTATTTAATTTTTAATTATATATAATATTACATAATAGTGTGTTTATGATATTCTTTGTTTCATTGCAGTTCCTTAGCTGTCGACTCTGTCTGGGACGTGCCAAAAGAGTCAAGCATCACGTGGACACTCGTAGAGGAAGGGTCAACAAGGCGAATGTTTAAAATGGTGTCTTCCGAAGGGCTACTCTTTTGTCAAGAAGCGGGAACTTGCAAATGGAACCATCGACTGGTGATGTAGTGTTTGACCAGGTCGCGACAGTGGTTGTCTCACTACAGTGAAGCAGAGAGGTGGCACTTTCACCACAGCTGGACGAACACACAACCACCTGTCAAAGCCAGCCCTTCTAACGTCAGTCAGACAGACCGCTAAGGTATGACATCTATATTTATATATTAATTATTATTCTATATATATAAATTATTATTTATAAAATTATTTCATTGAAAAAAAAGTACTTCAAGAATACCCTCCTGTGCGTTCCACTTCAGCCAAGCCCTCTGGAGAAAGGCGCAGGAACGCGGCCTTAAGGTACTTGCACATGCATTCTATTTGCTCTTATAAAAAAAAAAAAAAAAAACACAAAAGAAAGAGCATCAAACATAAAAAATCAAGATATTAATTACAATGTATATAGCATAATGTGAACAAAAATAATGCAATTTTATATGTTTCAGACCGCATCCAATAGCAGGGACGAGGTTTTCAAGGTCCTTAGGAAGACAATCGCATTACGCCTTCTGCCTGCTGAGGATATAAGGCCAGCCTTCAAGCGCTTGGTGGAAAAGAAAAGAAGTGACAGCAACAGTTTGTAGACGTTCTTCTCGTACGTAGAATCGACGTGGATTGAAAGCGCCATTTGGGACATCACGTCATGGTGCATATTTGGGCGCAACATACGAACAAACAAGGATATGGAAGGCTGGCATGCTCGCCTGAACAGGAAGGCTAAGAAGGAAAACTGCCCTTCTACCTCCTGACAGAGCTGCTGTTTAAGGAGGCCAGTATGCTACCCACACAGTTGAAACTGGTGAAAGAGAAGAAGATGAGGCGTCTCCAAAGGAAGGCCACAAGGAAGACAGAAGAAAGATTGCAACAGCTGTGGGGGGAGTATGCTGAAGAAAGAAAGATCAACGAAGAGTCTGCTAGATGTGTGCGCCACACTGTATGGACCAGTGTAAGAATTACTGACTTGTGTGAGTAAGTTTTTACACGTGCCTACTGTTCAATGTGCATGTTAAATGTGAGAACGTGCTTTTGTTAATAAAAAAAATATAAAAAAAATTATATCTTTATTAAAACAATATATAAATATTGTATGTGTACTTTTTTCTCACTTGTGGACCCTAATCTTCTTCTTTTTTTTAAATTACAAAACTATTCTCTTAAAAAGTATAACCCTATGAGTATTCAGGCATCTCAACAATACGCATGAGGTGAGAAATTGACACATAAAATACCGACACAATACACTAATCAGCAACCGACAGTAATAAAAAGACGTGTGAACAACCGCCGAGTGTTACTGAAGTGTGCCGCCAATACGCCTGTGTTTACATAATGCATTTTGCATAATGTCATCTTTAATTTACGGACACGATTATTGGATGCCATTTCCATGTCAAAATAAACAAAATATTTTCTTAGCCTATATATTATGTCCAAATAAATACACAATTATAAACTTACCTAATTGCTAAAACAAACAATATGTTTTATTAAGGACAGGTGTTTTAAACATCAAAATTTTACACCAATAAAAGGGTTTTGCAACGACGTATCAAGTTTGATCTTACATCATCTAGACTTCTTTCTGATTATTACTGATTATTAAGTTCTGATTATTACAGTCAATGCGAATGTCCGTTGGTCAGTCAGATATGTGCGATAGATTTCTACTATGACCGACGAAAAGTCTGTTGTCGTCAGACATAATGTCCGGTGAAAATGTTTAATGAAAATTCTGAAACGAACATGTTTCTTCCCCAACATTGGCAATCTCCCATCCTTGGTCTGTTAAATATACTGATGGAAAAAAGTTTAGCAAGTTGGGAGAAACTTGATCCCCAGATAAAAAGTCTATAAGAATCCCTTAAATACTGAACTGATCTTGAATGTACATTCAAATTGCTGTTGATACCTGTCAAATTTACTCCATAGCTCTGGGGCATTAAACAACTGTGCTGCCTTAAATGATATAGGGGTCAGAAGTAAAAAATCACGAAAACTTCAATATCGCGTGTGCCCCGCCATTAGCGGATAGAACAGCCATACAACGTCGTCTCATGCTGCCAACAAGCTTCCTGATGGTACGCAGAGGAATTCTGGTCCATTCATATTGGAGGGCACGTTCAAGGTCACGGACGTTATCGACATCATGGTTTTCTCTAACCTGCCTACCTAAATGGTCCCAAAGGTGCTCGATAGGTGAAAGATCAGGTGACCTTGCAGGCCAAGGCAGCACACGTACGTTGTTGAGACGGAGAACATGCTGTGTGTGTCGTGCCGTATGTGGGCGGGCATTATCCTGCTGAAAGATCCCAACATTGTGCTGCTGCATGAACGGCATAACTACTGGCTGGATAATTTCGTTGCAGTATCTTTGCGATGTTAGATTGCCTGCAACTGTAACAAGGTCTGTTTTCCCATCATGGTAAATCCCTGCCCACACCATTACGCTACCACCACCGTAACGGTCTCGTTGGATGACGTTATTTGGATCGAGCCTTTCGCCCCTCCGTCTCCAAACACGAAACCTGCCGTCAGCAAATGACACATTAAAACGGGATTCATCCGTAAACAGGACGTCATTCCATTGCCTGCGAGTCCATTGACGATGTGTCCGAACCCACTGGAACCGTGCCTGTCGGTGTCTCAACGTCAACGGAATTCCTACGTAAGGCCGACGGGCCCTAAGCCGAGCGGCTCGGAGCCTGTTCCTGACAGTCCGGTCACTCACTATAGTCCCTGTGGCATTCCGAAGGAGCCGTCGTAATTTCCGGCTTGACAGAAATTGGTTACGTCTAGATGACGTAACGATAAAACGGTCCTCTCGGAGCGTCGTTTTACGAGGTCTACCAGATCTAGGTCTGTCATTGACGGCCCCAGTCACTTGAAATCTGCTCCGTAGGCGACTAATCGTCGATTCATGGCGATTGAAATGACGAGCGACGTCTCTTGCTGGCATACCAGCTTGGAGCATACCAATAGCTCTTTGACGTTCTTCTAACGTCATACCCGGTCGTCTTCCCATTATTAATTTTCAATGTGTTTTATCAGTTAATTAAAGTACACTTACAGAGCTGTGTAATCGTGTGTTTTGCGGCTTGCAAAAGAATATCGATTTCAATGTGCACAACCTGCACGTGATTTTCGAAAATCTTGATTTTCTCCGATCTACCCACTCGTGAGTTTACACACTGAGTTTATGTATGATGATTATCGCTCGGGACAACTTTACAACATAACCTAAGTTTATTTCCCTCATGTATACGAAAATACTGAGTGTGTAAAAAACTTGCTAAACTTTTTTCCATCAGTATAGCTTAACAGCACAGCGCAACATGACGTAACACATGTCCCTGAACGTAGACGTATCACAGCAGTATTTAATAAGCGTCTGTGTGATACGATTTTGATGAACTTGGTACTTATCCTTAAAACCATGTATGCGAAGTTGCGATTGCCATGGATGGCAGTTGCAGACACATTTTCACAAGTAAAAGGTAATAAACCTTTACCATTAAAGATATTAAGAACAGACGAGGAAGCATGCAAGGAATATGAAGAAAAAACGGGAAAGAACGTTTCCCCGAGTCGTTGAAAAATATATTTATATGGGTAACCTTCGATGCAGTTAAAAAGAAATAACTTCTATGTTTAGTAATAGGAATAAGGAAATGTCGAAGAAGTGGCAGGGTGTAACATGAAAATTGAGGCTGCAAAGTAACATAATGTGTCAAATACTTATATGGAAAAATGACAGGAAATAAAAGGCTGAACCCCACCCAGCTTTTACTGTAAGTGTCAGATGCAGGCCGTTCATTGCTTTTATGTAGATATTAGGAGGGTGATAAGCCTGGCCGTGAGTATGAAGTCAAACATCAGGCTAAGAAAATAGTAGTGACAAACCTTTTTGAGAAACACTGTATTTACTTTTTTAAGTCTAAAACAACCAATCAATTTGTTTAAATTTATGCTTTAAAGCTAAGTATTTCTAATGCTTGTAATAAAACAGCAATTAAGATCAATAATTCAATTTGTTGTTACAAAAAATGTAAAATAACATTGTGACTGGTAAAAATTTGGTGTGACTGGTAAACTTTTTGTGTTTACCAGTCATAATGTCCTGTGAATGGAAAAACGTTTTCGCGTACTGTTATTATTTCATAAATCAAAAAAATATGGTCCGAAATTATTATTATATGGTCCGGGATGACGACCAAAGTGGTCCGGGATGATTATAACATGGTCCGGAATGATGGTCCGAAATGATGGTCCTGAATGTAGATGGTCCGGAATGAGGCTACACCTAACTATTGTACCCCATTAATGAAAGCAAGTGTTTTATCACATCCATTTGCTTGGTCATTTGCATGACAACTGGAAGTGATTGATCAATTTTTACAGAATGCATGAAAAACATTAAACAAAGTTCTCAAATGCCTCCGCCTAGCAGTGCCTGCACAGCGCAAAGGCTTCATCAAAAAATGATGTTGAGTATGGTTTAAAAGAAAACACACATTTGATTTTGATTTATAAATTCATTCTAAACACCTTGGTCACTTACAAGGTTTTATGACATGTACAGTGGTCAAATGTGGATGATATCTGTAGTGCAAGAAAGTGAATTAATCTTCCCCACTTATGCCAAATAACTCGTCATCAGAGTGAAGGGTCAAAAACATATACCATGTCAGTGATCTAGTGCGATGTCTACCTGACCATGAATACATTGCACAGAAATTATAAATAATCAGGGATTAAACTGCAGTAAGGACAGGATCCCATCGAGCATTAAAGGAGTAAGACTACATGCGCAAGGCGACAAAAATGTGCTTCTGAAGATTGTGACATTCGACGAAACGAATAACATTGGCTGTCTTCTTTACGCGTATCATGCCTACTTACCGGTGACGCATGCATTAACAGTCGTCGGCTTGTGGGCCGTAACGACGTAATTGAATGCCATATTCGAATGTCACAATGTGACAAAACTTTATATTAAGAATCTCTTTTATGATAAAATGTCTTCAATCTCTGTCGCAAGATGCTCACAGCAAGCGTTTAGGCATATCAGACGCACACATGCTTGGCGGGAAATCCGGCTGGTAGTTTGCGTCTCGGGACCTATTGAACACCTTAACAAGCCCGTTGCCATGTCATGCGCTCTTGAAAGTTTTCAAAATTCCATAATTGGCTATTTAATTAAACGCCATTTGTTTATTATACAATCAAAACTCACGTCTATTACTGTAAAATGTGTCATTTACATGTGTTAAGTAACATGCATGTGTATTGGGTGTATATTCTATTCATAACATAAATGATCAATTAAGTTATTATTAATCTTTTTTGCTAATGCCTATTTTTGTGTTTAGGCATACATCACCAAACATATCATTATATATAACTATTCCTCTATAAGTAAGAAAAGATAAACCAATCCATATTGTTACTCAATCTAGACATTAAAACCGTTATTCGGCTTAGTTTGGTTTATATAAAGCTGGACATTAATTGTAAGTATTAACCAGTTACATAGGCAGTACAAACCATCGTTTCTTTAGAAAACACAAAATATACACAAAATCTTATTTTTATATTTTGACAAACTATCCCAAACATATTTTATTTAACTTCTAATAAATACGAAACACCAGAACAGTGATGAAGCATCATGCCACTTACTGATTGTTTTTATTTCATTTGGAAAAAAAATAGTTAATTTAATTTTTTATTTGTTAAAACACGTCATTTTAAACAATTATCATAGCTTATATTTTAGCGAGGAATATGTGGAGTTTCAAAATGATTCTTCTCCTAACATCTGAAAATTTGCCGATCCGACTAAAATCAAATAAACTGTTTTGGACACATAGCCCAACGCTCACTATATGCATAATCTCAGAGATTGAGACCGGAAAATTTGTTTGGTTAAGGCTTGACACAAAACAGTACGGTCTGATATATATAAATTCAATTTCAATATTTATTGGCTATATCGACAAATATTGTCTTTGGCCATTTACAAAGATATAACGCATGGCAAAGACGAAATACAAATTACAAAAAAAATGTTAACAAATACAAATATACAATATGAATGCTGTTCAAAAATTATGTTCTACATTAAAGACATTATACTATCATTCGAATATAATCTTAACAGAAACAGTTATTGGTTAAGGGTATTATCACGAATCTTAAAAGCATCTCTTCAAAACAAAGCAATTTTATGAATATATTTTGTTTTAGATGTTGACATTATATTTATAAATTTGTTTAAAGAGGGCCAGGATATCCCATTGAAGTATTGTCTTCTTAAATGCGTAATGTCCGATGGCGAGATAGACACGCCTTTTCATGAATATGTATAAACTGTTTCATGCCAATGCGGCCCTTGTACGTTATGTGTTAATTTGAGGCTGTCACGTTGTAGTAGTCGAATACATGCTGTATCTAGGAACAGATGTTATTTGTATGAGAACAGCTTAAGTTCTATCAGATACTACATGCTGTAAACAAAAATACATATTATGCTTTTTGTTTGTTCTCAAAAGGTTGGCTGTAATGAATAAAGGCGCTAAGCAATCTGCAGGCGTATACAGCCAAGAGCTGTAGAGTATCAGGAACAGTTTACAGGATTTTTCTTCTTTTTTTTTTTTTTTTTTTTTTTTTTTTTTTTTGGTTTTTGTTATCTCCGGTTTTTAATCTGGCTCGATACACTATTTGCTACACTTATATTGGCATCATTAAATGTATCGCGTAGTAATCAAAAGTATGTTTATTCTATCACCTCAAAAAATAAATACCGTTTGCATTTGAAATGTGTGTTTGATTATTCATTCTAATAAGAATGTATATTACAAATACACAATTTTGAGTTACCAATGATAATTGTTATTAAGATCACAGGAAAAAATGCAGCTGAACAATAACAGCATTATTGCTTGAAGATGTTGTGTTGCTTTTTGAAATACTATTTGACCATTCCTATTGTTGTTTGTGGCTACCAGTATTTGCTATAACAGCAAGCCGGGTTAACTAAAGATATGGCTTGGGACATAAAATAGAATAGTTCAGATATACACTGTTTTGCCTTTGCCTTATCAGTTTGTATTTGGCATGCTATATAAAGGTTAACAAACATCCAACAGGGTTTGCATTTTGTTTTATTTGTGACATTGCACCAAAAATTATTGTAACATTTGTAATATCTAGCAAACGTTTGGTTGAGGAAGACTGCAAAAAAAAAAATGTCGAAGTAGAACCACTGGTGCAACAATTGTCACCTCCCCATATGAGAGATTTAGTCCTGACAAGGTCCCAAACCCATGCGGTAATAGGCTATGTGTACATCTGATAAGCTTTTAACTATTTCTTCATCACAGCAATTTCTCTTTTAATTGTTGCTGAAGAGGAAATTGCAATGTTAGTTCAAGTATATGTCATAAATTTATCATCAGTCTATCACATATTGACAGAGAAATTACTTTTTAAGAAAGTGTTCGCTAGATCGACCCCTCATATTCTGACAATTGAGCATCAAGAAAAGCTTGTTGAATTCGATAATTGCACCTTTTTAATGTTGAGCCTGAAAAAAGTTTTCAGTGATGGCATCTGCTGGTGAGCACACTGTTAGTGCTTCAAAATAATGTAGACTTGTTGCTATTTTCTTTGATAGACATAGACCATTTCTGCAAGGTCTTGTTCACAGATTTCATCGTACGTAGATGCATGTATGCATTCATTAAAATATCTGTTTATTTTTGATTATATTATTTTAATCATCAAATAGATTTAAATGTACATGTATAAAAGAGAAGTTAGGATTCAGTTTTGATGAGATTGGTCATATTAACAATGTGGTTAATTCAAATAACAAATTGTGTTCATATGAATTATCTTTGGTTTAAAATATTAACAGTCTTTGGTTTAAAGTAAAGCAAGTGTAATAAACAATATATAAAATTTGAAAATTAACACAACTAATATGTTGTATGCTTTAATGTTGACGCGTATGCCAAATTTTAGGAAGATTCTCCATCCAGTTTTGAATTTATTGATGATTTTTTTCTTCTAAAATTGATATTAAAAAAATATATATACATTTATTTAGAATTAAGAAAACTCCTAATATTATGTTATATCCTCTTTAGGAGAAGTGTTTTGCTTTATATGAGTATCGTTTTGAAACAAATAATAGAATAAGACAAACCAACGAAACAGGTTATTTGAGTAGTTTGACAAACTATCCCAAATATGTAACAAACTCCAGAGTTGCCCAAAATGTTCTATAAAGTATTTTTGTTGATGCTGCAAACTATAAGATAATTACACCACATGCTTTTGATTTCATTAGACTTTGAATATATCAGGTAATAAATTTGTACTCAATTTTAGCACAAATCATTAAATTAAAATTCATTTAAAAATAAAAATGAACAACTACACATATTATTTTGGCGACGCGCTGGAGCGCCTACATTATGGAATGCTTACTGAAATTTGCACATGGGGAAAGTTTGTTTAGCGGACTTTCAAAACTGATCATTACGAGTCCTAATTCGGCAAAAGGTGTTCTATTTATGTTTTTATATTTATTTTTGTGTGTCTGTAACTTTCAAAATAACTTTGAAAATAAACAATAAGATACTGAAAAAAAATAATAGGTTCGAGAGAAAAAAACTATCTGAACAATACTTATTTGTGTTATGTCAGGATGCTGCACGTGTGCATTTTCGGCTAGAACACTTTAGTTTTATAGTTGATTATAATAATTTTGCATTTTTCTTCATTTGCATCTTTGAAAACCTATTAAATGGTGATGGATTTTGCTTCTTTTTTTTTTTAACTATTCCATGGTCTCAGGAATATAACTTATATTTCTCGGAAAATTATAGTATACTGAGATCTTTCAGAAAATCATAACGTTTCAAGTGTCTTTGTTAATCTCTTTACATCTCCAACTTTTTGCGTCGCCTTTGATGCTTCGCACCAACGACTTTTCTTGTTCTTCATTTAGAGCGGGGGTACTGAAATTGTCATGGATACGTAATGATAAATATATGTAAGGAAGTGGGGTTACCGGAATTATGACAACTTATTCGTTGGTATGAAACCCTTTATACATATTCATAAGGAGGCGTGGTCATCACGCCAACGGACCTTACGCATTTATCGTTGTCAAACCGCACTAGTTTATGACAAGCCCCTACCAAATTTGGTTCTGTATACCGCTTCAGTTAAACAAACTGCAGACAAATATATATATATTGTGTCACCTCTGTCGGAAACAAAAAGGTTTGTGTATGTGGCAGTAGCTATCAAACTTAAATTTAATGGACGCATATATTGGATAATATTTAAAAATTTCAGCAAGTCTTTTATGTACTACTATGAAATCCGGATACCACTAAATGTCGGATATCATGTTAAATATAAAATATTTCAGGACAGATCATGTTCTTATTTTAAATAATCCAACTTAAAATGAACATTTTAATCGGTAATTTCTAAAGTAATCTGAGAGGAGAAAATAATCCTATCCCTAACGGGGATTCGAACCCGGGACCTTCAGATCAGTGAGTAGGCTGACACTCATCCTCGTCGCTAAACCCAACAGCAAGGCTGTTTGAAGTGCCTATATGAACTACACTCCTCCCCCTTTACTTTTTCTGGGCCCATGCCCATCTCAGGACAGCCCTACCAGGCTTCCATTTACTTCTGACACCATTAAAGTAAATCTGAGAGGAGAAAATAATCCTGTCCCGAACGGGGATTTGACCCCGGGACCTTCAGATCAGTAGGCTGACACTCAACCACATCGCTAAAGGGTTAACCTAACAGCAAGGCTGTTGGAAGTGCCTATATGCACTACATTTCTTAGATGTTTGACATCATTTTTATTTATGTGTTGAGTAAAAGAAAGTGTTTATTTTGTATACCTAAATGTAAGTGATAGCCTTTTTAGCTTGATTCATATTGTTGCTTGTAAATGTTTTATTTACCCTTAAAAAACATTCCATAGACAATGACATTAACCTATAATTGAAATATTGCTGCTCATCAGCACATTATATCAGTGTGCCCTAAAGACTACATGGTAATGAATCTGAGCAATATGACCTAGCTTATCAAGCGGTTTACGGTCACTTCGGTAAATGACCATTTCTGTAAATTGATATTATATCCGTTTGTTTAGGAAAATAGGGAAACATATAGTATAATGCCTGTTTAAGACAGAGAATCGGGTATTTACCAAAACGACTGGACTTATCCCTCCGTAAAAACAATTTACCGCAATGGTCATTTAACGAAGTGACCGGTACCCTTTCAAGCAAAATGAAAAATATGGAAAAAGAAAATTGTGAATGTTAAAGGTAAAATATGATACACTAGGTCGTATGGGTTCCAGTCGAGTCGTACCTCGGGTCAATTCGTACCTGCTTTTTTTGGTCACTTTGTACCTTCAGACGGGACACTTCGTACTTCTATTTGTGTGTATAGTTACACAGGTTAGCTGTATAGATACATAGGCTAAAGTCATGTAGTACCTCTACATTTTATAAGTTTTCTATTGGAAATGTTTAATTGAAGATACATTTGAATTTGATATTACAATATTTATTAACTTGCCGTTTTTGGTAGACGATTTCAATAATAAATATTAAAACTGTGATATAAAACGAGCTGTTAATGTTAAACTTTTGTTGAATGGTCCATCAATTGGATATAATTTTACAGGTTTGTTAAAAGATTATCTCTATAAAACACCAGAATAAAGTATTTTTTTAATATTATTAATAATAAAATTGGATAAACGTAAATATAATACAGTAAAAACAGATAAGTTCTTTACGATAATCAAGAAATAACCAATTTGAAATGTCAACTAAAGATAAATGTGTATTATTTGATAGTTTGGTAGCATCAATGTAATACAAACTGTCGAAACAATTTATCAATAACGCATATAAACTGAGAAATTCGATTGTATAAATACCCAACAGTTTATGGGAAATGTAAAAGTAAACCACATAAATGTATAGGTTAACCAACTTTATTTTGAGAGGCATGATATGCTTTTTACACCACCGCTAAGTGTGAAGACAAACACCCTCAAGGCAAGAGAGGTGCGAAGCCCGTTTATCTATACACACCAATAGAGGTACGAAGTGACCCTTCCGAAGGTACGAAGTGACCCGTCCAAAGGTACGAAGTGACCGAAAAAAGCGGGTACAACTTGACCCGAGGTACGACTCGACCGGCTCCCGGTCGTATTTATCAGACTATGCATGATATATATAATATAGCAATTTTTGTTTATTGGTTATTTATGTTTTTATTTATAATGTCACTATTTTTATCTGTTGTTGCTTTTTATATTCAGCAGTGTAGCTTGCCAAGATGGCTGACTTTAACTTCGGTTATCAACAATTTGATGGTGATGCCGAAGAAGAGGATGAATTTGGATTTGTGGTACTGAAAAGTTTATGAACTGCAATGATATGAATATAACTTCAAGGATTTTCAGATGAATTGTATAGAAGCATACATTTTATTTTCTTATAATTTCTTCATTGTGGTCCAGAAATTAAAAGCTATACACCATTGGTAAGCTCTTAAAATTCATATTTTAGAATGCAATATTTTTAAAATTAATAAAAGCACAAAGAATTAATACACAGAAATAATTAAAATTATTGGCTCATCTTTTAGCAAAATTAACAGTGTATCTTTTTTGGTTGTATTTTTGTTATCTTTCAAACTATCAAAATATAGTTCGATTTTTAAAATACTTCATAGAAGCTGTTAAATTTTTTATATAACATTCTGTAAAATAGACTGAAAAATAAAAACACAGTGGTGAGTTTAATACAGCTCATGTTTTCACATTTGACATTAGCTTCTGCCTTCAATGATGTTATGACATCACATGGCAATTATCTATTGCCTTAAATGACATTAGATTAGGGCTTACATAGAAGACTATGTAATGTGGCAACAATCATCTGCGCTTGCATTGATACAAACAGACCTGTCCCCCTAAACATGTTAGAGTATGCTGCAAAAAACAAGACGTCTCTGTTTACAAATTTTATAGTTTTTGTTTCAAATGGAAGTTATTTATTCCACCATCAAATCATCAAGGTTAGTACAGAAAGGACTTAATGTGAGAAGATCTACTAGCTGACTTGCAATGTACTTACTTTTGAGATCACGTAATGTCATGTATTTGAAGTAGGTGAACTGTTTTACTTATATGATTTTTCTTATTTAAGTGAATTGTAAACATTATATTTTTGTATCAACATTATTTTCCCAATTTGATTAATGCATTTATTTAATATTTCTAATATTTTTGATAATAAATTTTATTAAAAAATGGAATTCCTATAGAACTTAAACTTAAAGGTCCTTATATTGGGTATATGGAAATCTCCATCAGTTGATGCAGTTTCTTTCGTATACACAGGTGCATGGATACAGAGTAAACTTTAGTGGCACAAACAGTGTTGAAAGTATAAATAAACCTTAAATGCATGTTTCTGTTCAAAAGAAAATGCCTTCGAAAGAAAATAGATCAGCTGTCTTATATACTGTGCATTTTTATATAACACTGACGACTGGTTGTGTATGAAAGTAAATGACTAAAAAATATATAGTATTTAAATATAAGAAATTCATAGATGTTTTCCGCACTAAGTATAAATGTATAGCTGTATACTTTTAAGAACTTGTTGAAGAAGAAATTTTATTCTATCGGCAAAATGTTTCCTCTCGTACTTGCATTAATGTGCAGGACTACGTTATGCCCATTTCTGTTTATCTGCACTACTTGTTTATTTAATAATTAATTTTATGACTTAACAACACTATGACTAAATCTATGTTTTAACTGCGGCCACACATTCCGCGCAATCAGTATTTCTCAGAAATCTTTCTGTATAGAATTGTACTTTAAAAAAAAAAACGGCGCCGTATGACCTGTTAAGTGTCGATGCGCACTAAAACCAAAAATACAAATACAAAAAATTAATGTTACACAGGTAATTAGAAACTACCAAAATTTTGTCATACCGTGTGTTGTGAACAAAGTACTATACATAGTAATATGTTTAGTTATGGTAGCCATGGTTACTGTTGCATAGTGGACATGATGTAACCAGTGGGGGAGTGAAGTGGTGCCATAAATTTAAGGGAGACAATCTTGGCAGTTACCATCATATGCGCAAACATTCATTGTAAATCTGTGTATTTATAAACAAGTTGACTGCAAGTTGTGTTTTTCAGCAATGGAGCAACTTGCGAGATGGTCTTATCTTGTTGATTGACTGCACCAAGGCAATGTTTGAAGCTGAAAATGAGGATGAGGAGAACTTCTTCCAACTTTGCATTAGGGTAGGTCACTCTTTCTGCTTAAAGTGATATCTGACTTATTTCTGTTTTTATGTGTAAACAACATTATTTTAAACACAAGATTTCATGTCGTAAGGCACTGTCAATGTCAGTAGCCCATTATAAAGGTCTGACCAGTGGCCAAACTCCATAACTGTAGACAGAAATCAAGTTATGATAGTCTTGATGTTGTTTTTAAATTATAACCACCTTTATCAGACAAAATGTTTAAAACTTGTTGTTACTGTGTTAGCATTAAAGATGTTTTGCCTAAAAAAATCAATGCCTTGCTAACAGAAAGAAAATGTAATGTTGGCCTAATTGGCACCATGATTAATATAAAGTGTTAACATATTTTCCGCCCTATATTTCAGGTGGCAAAAACAACATTGCAAAACAAAATCATCAGTAGCGAGAAGGATCTTGTTGGAATTGTCTTTTTTGGAACAGTAATCATATTTTTGATATCTACATTTCAAAAGAATCAACTAATTTTCTCACACACATTGCACTTTTATTTTTTAAATGGTTTATTCAAGCAAAATAAAACAGAAGAAGTGTTGTATCTTTTCCTTTTAAACTACATTTTGTTTTCAGAAATAATCAACACATATCATTGGTAAATATTAAAAAATTACATTTCTTGATTTTACGAGTAGTTTAACCTGATTATATTCTATTGTTGTTAAACTTCAGAGTATTCGACGCCGTATGACCTATCAAGTGTCGGTGTGCCGTAAAACCCAAAATACAAATAGAAAATACAAATATATTTCTTGATAATCTTTATTCAGCAGGTTGTTCTTGACTTATTTAAAAAATAAAATTTTATGTGAATCTGTATGTTAATACGGTTACCTGTTATGTTTCAGGAACAAGCAAAGAATCCAAATGATTTCAAACACATCCACATTTACCAAGTAAGTATTATTTCATACATAATAACTTACACTTATAGTGAAATATAATTGTCTTTAATTTTGTTAATTTTGTAATTGAGTGATTTCTTTAGTCATGAATGGTACAGGTATTGATACAAAATTGGGAGGATTTTAATTATAACTTTGTAATGGTCATAACATAATAAAAATACTTACTTGAAAAGAAGCTATCTTTTTCTCCCACAGTGCAAGTATAATTTGCTTAAAATTGTAATAAAACAACATGCACTTTGAATGAAGCCCCTAGCTTAATATGACAAACAGTGTTGAATGTCTACATTGTCAAGTTAACATGACTTATTGAGGATTTATCACAAGCCAAAGTTGCTTTATGATTTTTCCTGATTGTTCTTGGCAACAATGGTGGATCCGACCTGGTAGTGCAAATGGTAGAGCGTTGGCTCCAGGTACAGGAGGTCCCCGGTTCTATCCCAGGCCGAGACATACCATAGTCGTTAAAATGGTAGTGATATAGCTCCCTTGATAATCAGATGCAGATATAAGGGTAGTTCTATGACTGGTTGGCCTGGTGTCAGGATAATGTGGCATGGAGTGGTATCATGCCAGGTGTTCATGGCATGCTATACACTGTGAAGGCAGCACTATATCTACTTCAAGTGGACACCATCTCCAGATAATTGAAACACTGTTGGTGGGATTATCAAGCCAATAAACAAACAAAACAGACAACTATGGTGGCAGTACACACACTTGTAAAATGCAAACTGGTACCAGGCTCACTCATATTCACTATTGATGTTCGAAGTGGCCTAGCACAGGTTAGGATGAGAGCAAAATTGATTGCCCCTGAGCAGAATCCTGATAAGCCATGAATATGGCAAAATCAAATGACACCAAAGGTAATTAAATAAGAAAGTGAGACTTTATCTCATAATTCGTAACATTGGCTTCCAGCGGTACATACATGTGAACTTTTTCTTAGGCCGCAGTGGGAGATTTTCACTTGCAATGCGGGAGATTTGTTATTTTCACATAAACAAAGACGTAAGTTATCTGTTTCCAAGTAGGGAGAATTCTAAAAATGTGTTAAACACCCTTCATTTTCAAATAATTTTGAACATTAAAAGAGGGAGTCTCCCTCCAAAAGTGGGAGTGTTCTTATGTATTTCCACAGCTCTGATGAGAAGTTTATCATGTTTTTAAAGATATATCTTTCAAGTGGAATCCTGGGCCTCTTATTTCACAGTGCAAGCATAAAGTCGTGCCTGAAAAACTGATTTATGTAAATACAGTTGTTGTTTTTCTACAAATAAAGTTATATATAATAGAAGGCTGCTCTGAAGAAAGATTTGAATTCAGAAGAGCTATAGAACTCTAAATCTTTGTTTATTGTTATTAGCAAGTGCTCAGACCTGAAGGTGACTGTCATCTGCAAGTAAAATGGAGAGTGACATTGCATTCTAATTTTTCTCTTCTCGCCTCACCCATGTTCACATTTAAGTCTTTTCCTAAAAGATCTGAACCACTGATATCTCTCATAAACTATTATCTGCAGATTTTTGTTATAAATGATGTTCATATCATTTTAAAAGCTTGTGTTGGTGTATAGATAAGGTCATTACAGAATTTGATAATGGTGCAGACTTTCATACTCTCTGACAATAACAGACTTGAGGCAGTTTTCATTTTCGCTAAGTTTTAAAACATCTTCTATGTGTAGGAATATAATGTCAGAATAAGTAAGATTAAATTTAAAAAAAAAAAAATTGTGCTTAAAAATTAAAACTATTATGTGTTGCTGTTTCTATAGGACTTTCAAAGATGCTCTGGCGGTGTTCAGAAAAAAATTAATTGATTCCACAGCTAAAGTCCAAAAAATAGTTTGTACATGTGTGTGTATGTATATAAATTTGAATTTTTGACATCTTCCAGCAACAGATAACAGTTGTTTGTATTTGACCAGCAACTTTTTATCTACAGGATTTAGACCAGCCTGGTGCAGAAAGAATCAAAGAATTAGAAGCCCTTTGTGAAGGTAAGTCAGTGTTGTTCTTCCACACTACAACTAACAAAGAACTCATGTGGGGAGGTTTTCCAGTAAACCATCGGTGCACCAGTGGTTCTACCCAGGAGTAAGTCAGGGGTCTTCCTCCACCAATAATTAGCTGGATGTCTCCAATATGACTATAATTGTGTTGGTGCGATGTAACAAAAACAACAATTAAAGATGTCATTGCCTTGATACAACACTTGTTTGTTTATGTATTGGTAATATACAATGAAAAAAATGAAAAAAACACGTAAGCATGTTGTGAACAAATAGCATTCTTAAATAACATGTGCTGTGCTATTTGTACACAATAAAAGTGTCCATTGCAATTGGGGATATTGATTCTTTGAGGGCAGTAGTAAGGCAAAATCAAAGTTGGACATCATAGTTTTCTTATCTTGTATACATGTACATTAATCACCCTAATCCCAGCCGCCAAGCACAAAAAAAACCACACACTTTCTTCTGCAGATGTTTAACTACTGCTATTTAAAAAAATCTTAATTAAGGAATAAGAAACAACACCAGTATGTTGTTATGTCTTCTAGTTGCTGTCGCTTTCTTGGTTTTTCTTGCCTCTAATAGTCTTGAAAATTCTTAATTGCGTCCTAAAGCAGATTCTTGTTCTTGCAGATGATGACAAGAAATTCAGTAAAGATTTTGGTCATAGTCCAAACTTCTCTCTGAGTAATGCACTATGGACATGTCAAAACATGTTTGCTACAAGGTAAGTTGTATCATTTTTTGGAAGATTACTTCATGAGAAAGGGAATAACGTCCCAGGTTAACTATTAAATGGTAAACTAAGAAAAGCTTCAATTCAATGCATGTTCCTAATTATCCAAACTATAATTATGATAATTGTAATAATTATTTCTAATTATCAGAGGTTGTGCATGATGCATCGATTCACAAGCTTGATGCTTTTTGTTAACAAAGAAATTGTTAATAAATAAAAAGAAATGTTTAATTTATTAATTGAAGTTTTCTTTCACATACTTTATCTCAGAAGGTTTAATTATTAATTTTTAATTATGCCAGTGTTTGCCCACATTTCACCTCTTTTTAAATGAAAAAAAAAACGACATTGCACCTTCACAGACCTCTACAGAGGCCTGCCAGCACATGAAAAGAAGATTTTTAGTGAGTCATTGTTTATTTTCAGCCCACAGAAGATCAATTTAAAGAGGATTCTGTTGTTTACATGTAATGACAATCCCCATGCTGGAAATGCTGAACTTCAGGTACAACGAAAGTTCCAGATAATTGAAGTACATTTACTTTGGTATCGCAAGATGAAGAGTCATAAGTACAATCAATGCAGGCAGTTGTGGTTGGATTAAGTCGACTTTGACAGAATGTGATTGAGAAGATTTAGATTGTCAAAATGCACAAGATTGTTAAAAAAGGCACAAAAGTTTTGAGGTTGACTTATGTGACAAATGCTCTAAATAGATAAGTAGTGCCAGGGAGGATTGACAGACAGACAGGTAGGGAGGAAGGGTCAGTAACTGTAACTACAAAATCTTGTTATGCTTCCCAAAGGGCAAGCATATAGTTGTTCATTTGTCCGTCTGTCAAAATTTTGTCTGGGATACTTCATAGGCAGATAGATCTTAATGTGGAAAAGTGCAATATACAAGAACCATAACTCTGTTTTGCTTAATTTAGGAGTTATTGACCATTCATTATTTTTAATACTTAGATTTTGTCCGGAGCATAAAAAAGCCCTTTTGGAACTAGCACTTATTTGGGAAGCACCCATTGGCTCTACTGATTCACTTGTACATACTTATTATAAAAAATAATATTTCTATTGAAAGCATCTGTTGATTAAGTATATAGTTGATACATTTTATGTTGTAGCGACAGGCCAAGACAAAAGGGAGTGACCTTTACGAGACAGGTATTGACCTTGAGCTGATGCATCTCCTGCCCCCTGGAGGCTCATTTTCCGTAGACAAGTTTTACAAGGTGAGTCTCAATTGTGCTAGCTTTTGTAACACAGTTAATAGAACCTACTTTAGAGGTAGGTTCATCCCAACTTAGACATATCAAATCTTTATAATAAAATTGATGGTCCGACTTTTGTTGCTTAAGCTCAAGCTAGTAGTGTACCAGGATGTTTGAAAATCAAGGTAATTGCACATGATATGCTTTTACAGTGAAGATGGCATTGCATCTGTTTTAAATGATCTCCATTTTGTGGATTCATCCATATCTTAACATTACTAACAGTACTTCATTCTAACTTGACCATTTGACAGACTTATGCTTGATATATAGCACATGTAATTAACAAGTGAAAACATTAGTCATACTGGATAAGTTAGTGCAAAAGGTAGAGTAGGAGGTATAGACATACCAAATCCATTAATAAAGGTAATGGCATTGCTAATGCTAAAGCAAATATAAGTTCCATGACTGGGCAGTCCAGTGTCGGACAAATGTGATGACTAGGTGTGGTATTATGCCAGGTGTTCACCGTCTGTTATTCACTGTGAAGGCAACAAGTGGACACCATCTTCAGGTAACTGAAATACTTTTGGTAGGATGTTAAAGCTAACAAACTTTAAGGTCATACTAAAGGTCAAGGTCATATTGAAGGCCACTGCATCTCCATGGTCATATGTCATAGTTAATGCACTTCATTACTTTGTGTACAGCATTAGTTGTTTTGTTGGTGTGTTTTTTTATACTTCATACTGGCAAAATTATGGTCATAATAATGGCTTCTAGCTATTATTGATGAAGGTAAATTCCATACAAGTGTGTAGGTAGAACCAAAGGTTCACTACATTTCAGTAGTTCCCCACATGAAAGTTCTCCCTCTGACTGGGACTTGAACCCACACATGGAGGGGCTGAAGAGGTACAAGTCGGTAACACTAACCTCTTGACCATTGCCCGCAGTCTGCCGCATTGCTGTAATAATCAAGCACTCAATCCAATTAAACCAATTGTGTTAGATCATATTTTCTCCTTGAAGCACACACATATATATATAAAATAACGACAATACTACTTGTATGACCAGGACCTTCTGTTCACGGATGATGATGAGGTAACAGAGCTGGCAGACCCGGCTGAAAAACTGGAGGAACTTCTTACCAGGTCTGTTTCATGACTGTCTCTTGACTTACTGTATTATGATTATCATTAAAACCAGCAGCAGCCAAAGCAGTTGCATCATCATTATTATAAGGCATGCCTGACAGTTTCATCATCATTAAAATCATCATCAGTTGCATCATCATCATTATAACGCATGCCTGACAGTTTCATCATCATTATAATCATTAGCAGCAGCAATGGCATCATCATCATTATAATGCATGCCTGACAGTTTCATCATCATTATAATCATCAGCAATTGCATTATCATCATTATCATGCATGCATGACAGTTTCATCATCATTAAAATCATCATCAGCAGCAGTTGCATCATCATCATTATCATGCATGCCTGACAGTTTCATCATCATTATAATCATCAGCAATTGCATTATCATCATTATAACGCATGCCTGACAGTTTCATCATCATTAAAATCATCATCATCAGCAGCAGTTGCATCATCATTATATTTTGTTGCATCATCATCATTATATTGTGTGACATATATTATCATTGTCAATACACTAACAGTACCACCATACACATCATTATTGAAAGGCTACTGGTTTATTGTTTTTTATTACAAAAAGTTGTTTGAAAGCAACATATTGTCTGCTTAGATGTCATGAAACAAACTTCAATGTACATGTTTTTTCCCTTTGAAGACTTCTCACTTTTGATTTGTTTTCAACAATTGATTTTTTATGTTGATCGGTTGATGAACTGTGTTAGGCCGTTTAAAGTAACAACACGGTTCATCCACAAATGGACGTCAAAACTCAACGATTCATTACATTTAGATTGAATTAGTATCAATTCATTTAAAAACTAGCTAATTACAACCTCATTTTTTCTTTATAAGACAAATCCTGCAACTTCTGATAGTTATATCAAATGAAAAGCTTACTCAGCACATGATACAATTCTTCATATTTAAGCCATGCACACAAAGTCAAGATGCAAAACAAAGAAAGTAGTACCTCAGGTATTGTTCTTTAAATGTCACTATAACTAATGTTTAATGAAAATGTAGTGAATATCATGGTCAGTGAATGCAGTTGTGTATATGTCCCACTAGAGTGAGATCAAAGGACCACAAGAAGAGGGCTCTACGTCACCTGGGCTTCACTCTAGGAGAGGGACTCCAGATGGGCGTTGGAGTGTGAGTATGGTTATAATCATTTGTTTCTTAGTAACATAGATCCAAGATTTGAGTTGGGTTTGAGCTGCCACAGCGAAAGGTTGCATGAGAGAATTTCTTTCAGTCTAGTGTTAAAATTGGTCTGGGAACTTGCCCCATTAGTAACTACTGGTACCGGCCTTAATAGCTCAGGTGGTAGAGCGTTGGCTTGCGGATCAGGAGGTCGCAGGTTCAAACCCCGGCCGGGTCAAACCAAGGACTTCAAAGTTGGTAGTAGTGGCTTCCTTCCTTACACTCGGAGCTAAGGGTACAGCATTACGCCTGACTCGTTGGTGTCAGTATAATGTACTGGCCAGGTTCAGTCAAGAGTGCACCTCATAAGTTCCCCTGTGCTAAAGTGATAGAAATGTCACTGCACAGTATCAGCATAAATGCTGGCAAATCCCAATCCCAGTAACAGCTGGACATCACAAAGATGTGATTTACAGTTAATAAATAGATGAGAAGGAAGCCACTTATAATACATTATTTGATTGGTTTGTTTTTACATAATATGATAGCTATTATATATTTTGAACATTGTCATGCTGTTGTTGCAACTTTGTAATGTTTTTAATAATTGCCAAATGATAAAACTATTGATATAGAACTATTATATATTTTGAACATTGTAATGCTGTTGTTGCAACCTTGTAATGTTTTTAATAATTGCCAGATGATAAAACTATTGATATGATTACAACACACATAGTGAATTTATATATAGTTACAATTTTACATTGTTTTTGCTTGCAGATATAACCTGGCTCGACCATGCACTAAACCATACCCAGTCAAATTAGATCAAAAGGACAACTCAAAACTGAAGAGCAACAGCAAGCCGTATCTAAAGGTTTGTTTTTAGATAAGAATATTCATTTTACACTTGTAGTTTGTCTTCAGCCATAAAGGCTTTAATGAAACTTTTGAATGTAATACAAAAATAAAACAAAAAACATAGTTCTCTGGACCAGATACTTTTAAGGTCAGATGTTCAAGATGTTATATCCTTAGCTCTAGGTAGAGCCATACAGCTTACACAAACCAGCAATTTTGTATGAGCATTAATCATTGTTCAGGGCCTTAATGGGATCCCCTGAGATAAATAGAGAGTTGGGCAACTTGGGTCCATATCTACCTAATATTCACTTAAGAAGTTCACCACAGGCGAACGGGGAAGTAGTGTATTACTTTCCACCATCATACAGTGTATATATTATAAGAGTCTTCCAGCAGGGTCTCTTCTTTTTCTATATTAATGGTCAATTTGTCCTTAGCTTGTAAAGAATTAATAAAGACATAAAGCCTGTGACATCATTCAAACACAACTACAAAAATAAAGCAGAAACTGATACAGTATAAAATTGGAATCTTTTAAAACATTACAATTGTAATACTGTAATCAGGTTTGTGCACCTAGTTTTTGTAAGGGTGAAGACATATCTCTCGAACTTGATCAAATTCAGGACACAGGGGAGCAGCTGATGCCTCAAGATCTTAAGAAATGTCAGACGTATGGAGGAAAGAGGATCTTTTTCGAAACGGATGAAGTCAAAGAAATGAAGCGATTTGATCCATCAGGTGAGCAAACAATGGTTTGATCAATAATTTATGTAGATATTCTTTGTTATTTCTCATGTGGGTGTTGCTTTTATACTTTTTAGCTCACCTGAGCACAATGTGCTTAAGGTGAGCTTTCCTGAAGCCCCTTCGTCCGTTGTGCGGCGTCAACAATAATGCTTGTCAACACGCAAGAGGCAACAGTTTTTGTCCAATCTTCATCATACTTGGTCATAATGCTTGTCTGCATGAAATCTTGGATGCTTTCATTATTGGGTCACGTGGGGTCAAAAAGTAGGTCTCTAGGTCAAATCTTAGAAAAAGCTTGAATGTTTGTCTGCATGAATTCTTGAAGGAGTTCGTAACTGGGTCACGTGGGGTCAAAAGGTTGGTCACTAGGTCAGATTTAAGAAAAGATTTGTGAACACACTAGAGGCCACATGTATGACCCAATCTTCACCAAACTTAATCAGATTGTTTGTCTGCCTAAAATCTTGGATGAATTCCTAACTGGGTCACGTGGGCTCAAAAAGTAGGTCACTAGGTTAAATCATTGTGAAACCCTTGTGAACACACTAGAGACCACATTGATGGCACAATCTTCACTAAACTTGGCCAGAATGTTTGCCAGTATGAAATCTTAGATATGTTTTGATGTGGGTCTCATGGATTCTGTAGGTCACTAGGTAAAATTCTAGAAAATGTTATCGGCCCAGTGGCCACACTAATGGCTCCATCTTCACCAAAGATTTCTAAAGTAAATAACTCTTAATTACTTAAAGCCTGATATGACCCTACTAAAAGCCTGTGTCCTCAAGTGAGTAATTAAGGGCCATGATGGTCCTCTTGTTTCATTTTTTTTTTACTTTTATTGTAGTTTCATCTGATTTTTTTTCAGGGCTGTATCTAATGGGTTTCAAGCCTCAGAAGTGTCTCAAGATCTACTACAAGGTGAAGCCAGCCCAGTTTATCTACCCTGATGAATCGGTACGTACTGATAATTGTATTCATGCCTGTCATTCAAGATTTGTCAGCAGCGAGTGGGCTTCATGGTACTGTAACCAAGCCAAGCATTCAAGATTTCTCGGCAGCGAAAGGGCTTCAGAGTGCTGTAACCAAGCCTAGCATTCCTGATTTCTCAGCAGTGAGTGGGCTTCAAGGTGCTGTAACCAAGCCAAGCATTCAAGATTTCTCAGCTGTGAGTGGGCTTCAGGGTGCTGTAACCAAGCCTAGCATTCATGATTTCTCAGCAGTGAGGGGGCTTAAGAGTGCTGTAACCAAACCTAGCATTCAAGATTTTTCAGTGGTGGGTGGGCTTCAGGGTACTGTAACCAAGCCTAGCATTCCTGATTTCTCAGTTATGAGTGGGCTTCAGGGTGCTGTAACCAAGCCTAGCATTCCTGATTTCTCAGCAGTGAGTGGGCTTCAGTGTGCTGTAACCAAACCTAGCATTCATGATTTCTCAGCAGTGAGTGGGCTTCAGGGTGCTGTAACCAAGCCAAGCATTCAAGATTTCTCAGCAGTGAGTGGGCTTCAGGGTGCTGTAACCAAGCCTAGCATTCATGATTTCTCAGCAGTGAGTGGGCTTCAGTGTGCTGTATCTAAGCCTAGCATTCATGATTTCTCAGCAGTGAGTGGGCTTCAGGGTGCTGTAACCAAGCCTAGCATTCCTGATTTCTCAGCAGTGAGTGGGCTTCGGGGTACTGTAATCAAGCCTATCATTCATGATTTCTCAGCAGTGAGTGGGCTTCGGGGTGCTGTAACCAAGCCTAGCATTCATGATTTCTCAGCAGTGAGTGAGCTTTGGGGTACTGTAACCAAGCCTAGCATTCATGATTTCTCAGCAGTGAGTGGGCTTCGGGGTGCTGTAACCAAGCCTAGCCTTCATCATTTCTCACCAGTGAGTGGGTTTCATGGTGCTGTAACCAAGCCAAGCATCCTTGATTTCTCAGCAGTGAGGGGGCTTCAGGGTGCTGTTATTAAGCCTAGCATTCAAGATTTCTCAGCAGTGAGTGGGCTTCAGGGTGCTGTAACCAAGTCAAGCATTCATGATTTCTCAGCAGTGAATGAGCTTTGGGGTGCTGTAACCAGGCCTAGCATTCAAGATTTCTCAGCAATGAGTGGGCTTCAGGGTGCTGTAACCAAGCCTAGCATTCATGATTTCTCAGCAGTGAATGAGCTTTGGGGTGCTGTAACCAAGCCTAGCATTCAACATTTCTCAGCAATGAGTGGGCTTCAGGGTGCTGAAACCAATCCTAGCATTCATGATTTCTCAGCAGAGTTGAGCTTCAGGGTGCAGTAACAAAGTCTAGCATTCCCGATTTCTCAGCAATGAGTTGGCTTCAGGGTGCTGTAACCAATCCTAGCATTCATGATTTCTCAGCAGTAAGTGGGCTTCAGGGTGCTGTAACCAAGCCAAGCATTCATGATTTCTCAGCAGTGAGTGGGCTTCAGGGTGCTGAAACCAATCCTAGCATTCATGATTTCTCAGCAGAGTTGAGCTTCAGGGTGCAGTAACAAAGTCTAGCATTCCCGATTTCTCAGCAATGAGTTGGCTTCAGGGTGCTGAAACCAATCCTAGCATTCATGATTTCTCAGCAGAGTTGAGCTTCAGGGTGCAGTAACAAAGTCTAGCAATCCCGATTTCTCAGCAATGAGTTGGCTTCAGGGTGCTGTAACCAAGCCTAGCATTCAAGATCTTTCAGTAAATAGTGGTCTTCAGGGTTCTGTAACCAAGCCTAGCATTCATGATTTCTCAGCAGTGAGTGGGCTTCAGTGTGCTGTAACCAAGCCTAGCATTCAAGATTTTTCAGCTGTGAGTGGGTTTTAGGGTGCTGTAACCAAGCTTAGCATTCATGATTTCTCAGCGCTAAGTGGGCTTCAGGGTGCTGTAACCAAGCCAAGCATTTATGATTTCTCAGCAGTGAGCGGGTTTCAGGGTGCTGTAAGCAAGCCTGGCATTCATGATTTCTCAGCAATAAGTGGGCTACAGGGTGCTGTAACCAAGCCTAGCATCCAAGATTTCTCAGCAGTGAGGGGGCTTCAGGGTGCTGTTATTAAGCCTAGTATTCAAGATTTCTCACCAGTGAGTGGGCTTCAGGGTGCTGTAACCAAGCCAAGCATTCAAGATTTCTCAGCAGTGAGTGGGCTTCAGGGTGCTGTAACCAAGCCTAGCATTCATGATTTCTCAGCAGTGAGTGGGCTTCAGGGTGCTGTAACCAAGCCTAGCATTCATGATTTATCATCAGTGAGTGGGCTTCAGGGTGCTGTAACCAAGCCAAGCATTCAAGATTTCTCAGCAGTGAGTGGGCTTCAGGGTGCTGTAACCAAGCCTAGCATTCCTGATTTCTCAGCAGTGAGTGGGCTTCAGGGTGCTGTAACCAAGCCTTGTATTCAAGATTTCTCAGCAGTGAGTGGGTTTCAGGGTGCTGTAACCAAGCCTAGTATTCAAGATTTCTCAGCAGTGAGTGGGCTTCAGGGTGCTGTAACCGAGCCTAGCATTCATGATTTCTCAGCAATGAGTGGGCTTCAGGGTGCTGTAACCAAGCCTAGCATTCAAGATTTCTCAGCAGTGAGTGGGTTTCAGGGTGCTGTAACCAAGCCTAGCCTTCATCATTTCTCAGCAATGAGTGGGCTTCAGGGTGCTGAAACCAATCCTAGCATTCATGATTTCTCAGCAGAGTTGAGCTTCAGGGTGCAGTAACAAAGTCTAGCATTCCCGATTTCTCAGCAATGAGTTGGCTTCAGGGTGCTGAAACCAATCCTAGCATTCATGATTTCTCAGCAGAGTTGAGCTTCAGGGTGCAGTAACAAAGTCTAGCAATCCCGATTTCTCAGCAATGAGTTGGCTTCAGGGTGCTGTAACCAAGCCTAGCATTCAAGATCTTTCAGTAAATAGTGGTCTTCAGGGTTCTGTAACCAAGCCTAGTATTCAAGAATTCTCAGCAGTGAGTGGGTTTCAGGGTGCTGTAACCAAGCCTAGTATTCAAGATTTCTCAGCAGTGAGTGGGCTTCAGGGTGCTGAAACCAAGCCTAGTATTCAAGATTTCTCAGCAGTGAGTGGCCTTCAGGGTGCTGTAACCAAGCCTAGTATTCAAGATTTCTCAGCAGTGAGTGGGTTTCAGGGTGCTGTAACCAAGCCTAGCCTTCATCATTTCTCAGCTGTGAGTGGGCTTCAGGGTGCTGTAACCAAGCCTAGCATTCAAGATTTCTCAGATGTGAGTGGGTTTTAGGGTGCTGTAACCAAGCTTAGCATTCATGATTTCTCAGCAATAAGTGGGCTACAGGGTTGCTGTAACTAAGTCTAGCATTCATGATTTCTCAGCTGTGAGTGGGTTTTAGGGTGCTGTAACCAAGCTTGGCATTTTATGATTTCTCAGCGATAAGTGGGTTCAGGGTGCTGTAACCAAGCCTAGCATTCATGATTTCTCAGCAATGAGTGGGCTGCAGGGTGCTGTAACCAAGCCTAGCATTAAAGTTAGTAGCCAATAGGCTTCAAACCCTGGTCAGAGTGAGAAGTCACGCTGTAACAATTAGCTAAGAAGGTGACTCCTAATATCATTTATTCACTATACAGAAGCTTTGCATTTAAGATTGTATCCACCCTTGTTATTATTGGAAACTGTCCTCACTTCACAAGCTTATTCTGCACATAAGTATTTACTGACATAGCTTTTGATAGGAAATGTGAAAACTTTCAAAAATAGTCATGTCATAAATCATCCTATGCTTATACTTTTAATGAGTTGTACTTTCTGAGAAGTGAAAATATGAGATATATCTTTGACCATTTCAAGCTATTTTAGTGAATTCAGGACTACTTATTTCACGCAGGACTACTTGTTTTAAGTAGTCACTTTGTTGAACTGAATGTTATGGCATTTTGTAAGATCCTACAAAAAGTATGCTCATTTTATTCTTTATTTTTGTCCCTATCTTACATTTCAGACTGTAGTTGGCAGTACCACCCTGTTCACAGCCCTGCTGAAGAAGTGTATAGATCGAGATGTGACCCCCATCTGTAAATATGTTTCCAGCAAGAACTCACCACCGAGGTTTGTGGCTCTACTGCCACAGGTATGACCATTATTATCAATATCGTCATCATCATCACCATTTGGAATCATCATGACAAACCTCCACATTATCACCTGGCATCAATATCATCATCATCATCACCACCACCGTCGTCACCCACCTCGTCATCATCGTCTAAGTTATCATGTTAACCATATTAATTAATCATCATCACTTCTCTGAGAGGATTTCAAAACAGATTGTAAAACATTTAACATTTCTCCTGTGATGTCAACTAGCTGAAGGGATAAAACTTGAATAAAAAGTCTCTATATAATTATAGTCAGATTCTGCTTCAGACATGTCTGTTATGTACTTATTAAATTTAATGATAATCAAGTCATTATTAAACATTTTTACATAAAGAACCATTATACCATGTTTGTTAGGAAGAGGAACTTGATGAGCACAATGTTCAGACACGGCCCCCAGGGTTCCATGTGATATTCCTGCCATTCGCTGATGACATCAGGAAGGTCAAGTTTGATGAAACCCCAAAAGGTATATGCCAGAAAAGATCTCTTTTATGTTGTTGGTGTATAAGGTATTTGAAGGAAGAAATCCGGGTAGAACCATGACAAAGGCAGTTCAACTAGAAGACCCCTTCAAATGAAAGTTTTGCTTGACTGAGACTCACTTTCACTAGAAGCTGTTGGGTTTTTAAAACAGCAAGTTGAACTCACTGTTTAATAAGGGTTAACGTTAACTCTGCAAATTATATATTTATCATGCCAAGACAACAATTGTAGATTTAGATAAACGAACTACCGTGCCTGGTGTTCTCAGCATGCTACACACTGTGAAGGCAGCTATTTATCTGCTTCAAGTGGACACTGTCTCGAGATAACTGAAATACTGTTATTGGGATGATAAACCTAAAAAACAAACACATGGAACATTGGTGACACAAGATTTAATGTAAGTTATTGAAAGCAGACTTGCAAAGTCACTTCTGTTTTGTTGTAATTTAAAAGATTTTGGGGTGTGAGGTTTTGTGATTTCTTAAGCTGCTCTTAAGAAGTTCTTATTGATTCCTTTAAACATACCATGTGTCTTCCATGAAAATGTAGCAAATATTTTTACTGCCTGATAACATTTTCTAAGTGAACAATTACTTGAAATAAGAAGTCAAACAAATTTAATTCCTGTATACCTGTACACCTATACAAAGCGTTCACAATTATCTTTAATACCTTCAGTAGAATCAGCACAAACAAGGGCTTGGGAGTTAACTGCTTTAGCCTAGGGTCTGTAACAATATCTTGAACATTTATATATATTAAAAAAAGCTGTTTCAAAGAAAACCAGTAAAATAATAATAACCAGTTTGAATTATAAACATATACTATGAATGACAGGTTATTAATTTTTTAGCCAGCGGTCAGCAGATTGAGGCAGCGAAGGAGGTAATCAAGAAGCTTCAGTTCACCTACTCATCAGAGAGTTTTGAGAACCCAGTTCTCCAGAAACACTGGCGCAACATTGAGGCCCTTGCACTGGATCGAGATGCTCCAGAGGAGATGACAGACTACACATGTGGGTACAATTGATCTATTGTAGAAGCAACTCAAATAGATGCAGCATGTTTTTTGTTCTTATTATCAATTTTTGTCATTTTCCCTATCATCATCATTGTTCAAACACAGACATTATAGTGGCATCAAGGTAGAACTGGTTGAGATACACCACAGACAAATTTCTGGTAAGATACACCTATACAAACTGCAGGTCAGCCAGAAAACCTCCTTAAATGAAAGTTCTCCTCACAAACAGGTCTTGAACCTTGGGTAAGATTGTATTGAGTTACATTGACAATTCACTTTGGCGAGGACATCGCCTAGTCATTATTACTACACTTCTCTTGCTCAGGCTCAACTTACAAATATAGCTCTACATCAGGGTTGATCTTTAACTGGTAGACTCAGTGTCAGGATTGTTCTACAACTGGGGGGCCCAGTGTCAGGATTGTTCTACAACTGGTAGGCCCAGTGTCAGGATTGTTCTACAACTGGTAGGCTCAGTGTCAGGATTGTTTTGCAACTGGTAGGCCCAGTGTCAGGATTGTTCTGAAACTGGTAGGCCCAGTGTCAGGATTGTTCTGCAACTGGTAGGCCCAGTGTCAGGATTGTTCTACAACTGGTAGGCTCAGTGTCAGGATTGTCTAATGATTGCATTGTTAGCCTATTGTAGTAACATTTTGTTGAGATGTACACCAAACTGACATGACTGATTATTGTGTCAACTTGCTTAGTCTTAATAAGCATGAATTACTCACTGCAGGCTGGTTAAAAATCTCCTCACATGGCAGTTTCATCCAAGCTCAGACTTTACCCATAATGATGAAGGGCTGAAATTTGCCAACTCTACCCACTAAAGCACTGATTCCCCACTTGTTGGAAATTCAAATACTTTTACATTTCAGGCATTAGTTATATTTTTTAAAGTATGTTACGCTATTATTTTTATTTTGCACACAGCCATGCATAACTAAGCATACATGTGAACTCTCCCACTTTTGTGGGGAGACTCCCACTTTTAAGGTTCAAAATTATCTGAAAATGAAGGTTGTTTTACACATTTTCAGAAATCTCCCAACTTGGAAACAGATAACTTCCTTCTTTGTTTTGTGAAAAAAACAAATCTCCCACTTTGCAAGTTAACATCTCCCACTGCGGCCTCAGAAAAAGTTCACATGTATATAACTGCCTATGTGCCGTTAAGTTTTATAGATAAGACGCAGTTTCTTGCCCCAAATTATGATAAAAAAAAGTGGGGGATGCGTCTTATACATGCGAATTTAAGTTTTCCCCTTTTTTCCCAGACCAAAATTGACCCTTAGACTAATCCGACCGCAGAGAATATCGCCGATAGTATCGGCCATAGACAACTGTATTGTGCTATTTTAAGGGAAAAGTTATGTTGTTTTTACCTAAAATTTGACATTAAACATAAAAAGAGACATTTAAATTCGTTTGTGTATACATAAAACAACAATATGCAATAGATATTTGCATAAATATTAATTTATTCTAACAAAATCGGCGAAGTTTCATAATCCGGAAACGGTTATTGAGTTTTAGTGGAACGGGCATATTCATTGACGACGCTGTTATTATCATCGTCTTAGTAATATAGTATTATTCAATTTTGATTTGAAATTTGTTTTATTTTAAATGTTAACTACGAATAAATTTAAGTTGAAATTAAAAACCCACTAAACAACAACAATAAAATGTGCATCGGCTATTTGCGCAGACAAGTTTTCACACCTCTTTTGGATGTTAATAGATCGTCCATAATCCGTAAGTAATTACAAAGGTGCATAGAACTAATTTGTTGGTAAGCGGTCACTTAAATAGCATAGTGTGAAAATGAACATTTAAAAGCCTTTAGTTGTTATTTTAAATGTCATTTGTGTGTTTGTCCCATGTGTCGAGAACTTAATTATAGGCCGAGAACTTAATTGTTTTTATGACATGCTGCCGCGTGAAACAGGATGTTCTCTCATGTGTAGGGCTGGGATAGCCGCGAGAATATCCTGTCTGGCGTGTAAACGATATATTGGGGTAGAGTGTCATAACGTCACACAATACACACGGTCTCACTAGGCAAACAGTCGCGACGTATTAATCAAGACACTTAGAGAATAATGAGCACTCGGCGCAAACACCAATTTAATTGATTATGATCAGAGTCAATGGAACATTTTTTTTACATCATATTTTTCTTTTCAATGCGTTGAATGTTTGTTGTTACTGTTAAGGTCAAGCACAGTTACCACAGTTCATATACTAACAAATTTCTGTTAACATTTTGCTTCATAAACCATCTTAATGATTTCTCAGTACCTGATGAGGAGAGGATGAAAAAGAGGGCTGGAGATGTGATAAAGACCTTTAAAGATTTGGTCTTTCCTGAGGGATACACTTGTGGGGTAAAGAGGAAGGTAAGTTATGTAGTCATAGCGATGAGAGGTAGCAGAGATTACAGGAGAAAGACTGTGTAAAATCTTGATAACAAGTTTATGGTCATTAAAGCGTTTGTTATCACAGAGTCCAAGGTTACAAAATATTTAGCTATAGTATGAGATCAATCTTAAGCATCTTGATTGGTCAGATTATAAATTTCATTAAAAATCCAACCAATCATATCCTTGGTGTCATTGGTGTCTGACTCAACCTTTGAGAGGAATTTTGAAATAACATTAAATATGATGCCTCTCTTGAAATTCCATTCACTCTCTGAATGTCTTTTAAAACCATTAAAACACACTTAAATGAGCCTCCTATTTGAAACTTGATAATTACTTCAATCTCCTTTTTGTTTTAATTGTAAAGGAAAACTCCAGACCAGTTTCTGTATGTATTACATTCCAACTCAAAAGTATACACAGCATGGTGTGTGCACTTTACAATTTTTTTAGTGGTCTGTGGACATTTTATGCCAGCAGGTTGGGGATTGAGAAACAAGAATGGCTGACCCTCTTCTTTACAGGATTGTAGGTCACTATAGCTGTATAATGGTGACATCACACCACACATTACTGGAGGTTCTGGACTGTTGTATATTAGGTTGGAAATGAGTGTAGCACAAAAAACTTTGAAGGTCAATGCTTTGTAACTTGGATTGTTTGCTTGCATTACTTGAGAGGATGCCGCAAGTGGCACTTCCAATGATGTTGACAAATATTGCACTTAACTTGTTTCAAAAAAAAAAGTCTTTATTTAATTAAAATTTATAGCAAAATTAATAGAATGCCATTTTAGGAAGATATCATTGTTCTTAACTTGCTGCTAATTTGGGTGTTAATTTGGGTAATGTTGTATATAATGGTTGCTGTGTTATCGATCTGTCATAATTTACAACTAGGCAGCCCTTGTCATTAAGTTATTGGTTGAGATGGTATTGGTCATTGTTCCATTATAGGCTCCAGCTGCAGACCCAGCAGCTAAGCGAGCCAAAGCTGAAGAGGCTGCCGCAGGAGTGTCCCTCAAGGCTGAGGCCGAGGCTGGCAAGGTAAGATATGGGAACTTTCTATTGTTCCTTATTTAGAAATGGAGACTTTATATTCTTCATTTATCAACTGGTCTTAATGTGCCTTAAAGTTATCATCTTTTCAATGTCAAATAAAATACAAGAAATGGTTCCACGTAAAGAAAACATTTTAGTTGAGATTTTTCTCAAGGTCAAATTTTGTTTCCCAGAAACTTGCTTACATATATGTAATGATACAACTTAAAACCATAAACATTGAAAAGTTGTGTTATCAACACATTTCAGGGAAGTTTAAAAAAAAATAAGTAAGAAAATATAGAGCACTTCAAAGTTGAGCTTGAACAAAATCTCCACTGAGAAATGGTTCTGCAAATGAAACCTGGTTATATAATTTACAACTTTGAGCTTCAGTCTGATGCCTTTATTAAAGATTGCTAGAGATAGGTCTCATAAAAAGTTAAATAACTATTGTCAGTGTCTATAGTCCATTTTAGGACATAGAATCCACCAACACAATGACTCGTTGTGTCTTAAGAAACTGTTGCATGTTGTTGCAAAGTAACACATTTGTAGTATATTATTTGTAGTATAGTATTAGTAGTATACAAAATATGTTGTATTATTTGCTTAAAACAAATTATATTGTTGTTTTTATGGTATAAGCAGCAAACAGCAAGGATGATATGTTAGTTGCAAACAGCTATTGATATTGATTTTTACCATTTATCAATGCACTCTCTATGTAGATTCAGATTAAATTAGCAACTCTCTGAACCCAGCTGATACCCTCCTTAAAACAGATGTTGTTGTTTGATCAAAGTTAGTTTTATTGTTTGTGAAGATAACAATTATGAACTTCAAATAAATCACTGACTTTGCTTGTAAACTTTTACGTAAATTTAAAAATTACTTTTTAGTTTGTTGTTGTTTTTATAATTAGAAAGAGTGGTTAATATTTGCTTTCACCTCTCTTGTGTTTAACAGTTGGGAAAGCTTACTGTGGCGGTCCTAAAGGAGAAGATGAAGCAAGAAGGGATAGCCTGTACTGTCTCCAAGAAAGCTGACTTGATAGATGCCATATGTGCCCACTACGGTGTTGGAATATAGACTTGAATGCTGAATGGCTAGAGTGATCTCCCCTGTTTACTATTGTTTTTTTTCTCTTAGTTAAACTAAGTATGGCCAAAACTCTTCATTGTTAATTGGTTTACCATTTGCAAGGGTATTTGGGTGAGCTTTTTTTAGGGAATACTTGCTATCACATGATTATGGAGTTGGCTGTTTTTTAGGGAATATTTGCTATCACATGATTTTGCTGTTTGCTGTTTTTAGAGAATATTTGCTATCTCATGATTATGGAGTCGGCTGTTTTTAGGGAATATTAGCTATCACATGATTATGGAGTCGGCTGTTTTTAGGGAATATTAGCTATCACATGATTTTGGAGTTGGCTGTTTTTATGGAATGTTTGCTATCACATGATTAGAACTTGGTAGAGCCACGGAAAGGTGCTTCCTATGTAGCTAACCTTTTTCATGTAAGAGTATTGAAGCTGTAACATAGTTCCGATTGACTCCCTTCTTGTAATTAAGATTAAGTCACTGTAATTCACAATAACGTCTAGAACAAGTGATCTCTGATCAGTTTGATGTTATAATTTTAATTATGAAATTATTAGTGTCTTGGTTTTGTTGTGTGTTGCTAAAGTAGGTCACCTTTATAATTACCGCCTACTGTGCTTGAAGTAAAAAAAATGCAAGGTTGACATACTCTAATGTAGAACCAGATGAGTTTTTCTGTTGTGAGCTGTATGATCATGATGACATCTGTTTCGAAGTCTCTTGTATTAATGGCTTATTACCAGGGATATGGGGGTCACATTTTCTGGATCGGCTTGTTACATGTAGATTCTAGCTGCTAACTGATCATTTGTATGGCTTCATTACAAATGTAGCATACAACTGCAATTATTCAACCAATTAGTTCAAGTTTACTCCCATATTGTACCAAGTTTGTTACTGAATGACCATTCATTTTTTATTTTTTTTTGCATTTTCCATTTTTTCATGTTTATGTTTTCTGTCTGAATCATTGACTTCACCACAAACCAGGTCGTTTTTAAAAGGCCTGTTGCTTTGATATTTTGTATTTTGGTAAAATGTCTCCTTTTAAATTTTCTGTATTGTTTAGATTTCCATTGTTTAGCTTTAAGAAGCACAGTAAACTTTCAGTTCTGATGTTTATTAGTGTCCTGTTGTGTTTAAAGTTGTAGTGTCAAGAATGTATGTAAAAAATTTATTGTGCATTTGGATAACTTTAAGGCTTAGCAAACGTAAGAATTTAAACATTTTTTAGGAAAGTACCTACAACTTATGATATTAATGTCCTTAAATTACTTGTAGCAACAATGCTGTTGCTAGCTTTACTGTTTTATACTACTTTCTGTGCAGATCTGGCTGTTGGCCACACAAAAGTCAACCATTGCGAAACTATGTACATGATTAAAGATGGTATCCTACAGTTTGTCTACCGATAAACAATGTATCTAATAAATGTAACATCTTATCTCAATTCTACAGAGTTTTAGCATTAAAGCTGCATAAACTTAAGTTTAAGTAACAACTGTTTATAACATTATCTTGTTTATTAGACAGTATAAATCATGAAATATAAGTTCTTAAATGTCCATTAATTACAAGTGAGTAAAAATAAGTGGCCATGTGGTTTGAAAATATCTAACTGTGCAGCATGGTGAAGATAGGAAAGTCCGGCCCCAGTAGCTCAGGTGTTAGAGCGTAGGCTTGCGGATCAGGAGGTCGCAGGTTCAAACCCCGGCCAGGTCAAACCAAAGACTTTAAAGTTGGTAATAGAGACTTCTCTCCAAACGCTCAGGGCTAAGGGGACAGCATTACGCCTGACTCGTCGGTGTCAGTATAATGGGTTAAGTCCCTGGGCACCTCATAAGTGCCCCTGTGCTATAATGATAGAAATGTCGCTGCACAGTATCGGCAAAAATGCCGGCATATCCCATCCCAGATAGAAAAGACATGTTTGTATGGTGAATGGGGTATAATGGTCCACATCTTACAAAGATATCGGGCAAATTATGTCTTATATGGTTGCATGAGAGAAAAAAATTGGCCCAAACTGTCTGATAGCATCTTTAACATCTGCTGAAATAGCCTGAAAATTAAAGTGTTTGATGGTAGTAGTTTGATTTTGAGAACTGGAACATTTACACTACACAAACATACAAGATAAATCTATCCATCCAGATGCTGTGATCTTTATCCGCAGGCTGGTGGCAAAAAAAGGGAAACTAATGCCGCTCTGGGGAGTTTGGTGACCAATGTTGAGATATTAAACCACATGTTTTAAATCTCAAAATGACTACATATATACAATTACCAGGAAATTATACACTGAATTATCAGAAACATCCAAGCCCTGTTCTTTCCTCAATTTCAACTTTTATAAAATTAAAGTACAATGTATGTGAAGAAACTACAACAATTTGGGCATTATGTAGTTGACTGTTTTTTATCCTGTTTCATGTTTTTTTAATATCAGTAGATAATAAAAGCAAAGTGTCAAAAGCATGACTGTTTCCTGTATTACTTCCTCATATCTTGTTAAAACTTCCTTACCCTAAAAATTAGTCATTTATAGATACGTTCACATATACATTCATTACATAATGACCTGTTTGTGCATTTGAGTACAGGAGACCTCTGTAACCGAATTTAGTTAGATTTTATGAAACAATGCTTTGATAGATGCAATGCTAACAAAAATATAGTTTTGATTGGCTATTATTTTTTTTCATATTCTTTTTTTACACAAGTTAATGCAAACAGCCGCCTTTACAACAATGAAGCTTGATGGCATGTGCTTCTCTTATTAATTGAAACAAATTTTAGTGGTTAATAAGTTGGACTCGGTAGTGGCCTACCAAGCTAGTGGGAAGTCCAACCTGATTAAATATTAATTTAAAGAACTTGTTTCCCAATTGAGTATAAATAAATTGGTTTCAAAAAAGTTTTTTGGCCATAGCTATATAGAATAAACTTGGTCTACTTATACATGCAGATACATGTTTATCCTGAATGAATATCAAAAGAATGTTCTTTAGTAGAAATTATCTACAGCATGATGTTCTTATCTAAACAAGAAATGCATGACTTAATCAAAGACCTGAACACGCTGGGTGCTAAAGTCTGCTGCTACCACTAAGCTACAATTTTCCATGAGAACAGTACAATTTAGAACTTCACATGGATGATGGCATACCATATTCTGCCACTACTGTGGCATCTGATTGGCATTTTAACCAAAAATTTACGGCATTCTTTATTAGTCTAGCGGGGGACATTTAATCTTGTTAGGTTTGAATAAGTATAGCATGTAGTAAACCATATATACATATTTTTGTTAGTCAAGCATTTTTAATATAGATAACTAACAAATACTATTTAAGACTGGGTTTAAGAAAGACATTTAACTGCCTTTTAAATAATCTTTGAACACAATGATAAAGCTACATGAGTAAAACAATTTATTTTAAGGGTTTGTATAATGTACTGTGAGTGATTAATGAAGTGTAGATCATCCTAAAGTTGCATTTTTATCATAATAAGTTTAATGGTATTTAAACATGTTGTAAGTTATTGTTAGAAAAAGATTTTGGCGTCTACGTCTTACAAGCTTTTTTAACACTTTGTACCTGTACTTAAACAAATAATGTTGTAACTCATCTAAAATGCATAACCGAAACATCAATATAATAACACCAATGGTTAACAACACATCCATAGAGGTATTATTGAATTAGTTTCAATCTTCTATAAACAAGTCTTCTTTGATATGTGGATGTTCGGACATGTATTTCTCCACTACTGTCAGTCTCTTGTCATCCCTGGAACCCACTACAAAAAACTCTCCGCCGTTCTTGTTGAACGTGATGAACCGTGGACACTTCTGCTCGACCTCTATTTCACGTATCTCCTTTCCGGTATTGGCCGAGATCTGGAAAGCTTTTCTCTTGTCGCCCTTGTCAGAAGTCAACACCGATACATTGCCTTGGTGGTCTAAATCTAAACTGACAACTGGGCTTGGTGAACTGAATTCAAACATTGTACTGCCGTTCTCAGCAAACGAGTACAGTTTAGGTTTTGGTCTTGAAATGGCGACGTAAATTCGCTTCCTTTTCCAATCGACCGCCATATGCTCCACAGACAGCTGGGTGCACCAGAAGTTGGTTTCCCTTTCACCTAGACTGACACTATACAGAAACAGATGCTTGACAGTCCCTTCGTGGTCCATGAGGCCAAAGTGGTTGCAGGTACTGTAGCCGAACTCACTACTGCTATACTGACACAGGCTAGCATCGCTTATGTCACATTTCACAGTTTTTACCATTTTAAGGGTGGGTGAAAGAGGCGGTTTCTTCTTGTGTCTTTTGCCAGGCGGGGTGTAGGAAAAGAAATCAATGAAGCCACCATATGGAAACGTAACCACGAAGTTGTGTTTGTCAACTGATATCAGTTGTTTGGGGTCTCGTTTTATGTCAATCGAAACCGCTTCCTCCAAAGTTTCTTGATGCAGCAACTTCACTGTGTATGACATCCAAGCTCGATTCAGTACACTGAACAATAGAGCCAGATTATTTTCAAGTGTGCAAACTGAGAGACACTTCCATTGGATGTGAGGAACTTTAGATTTTATCTCGGTGTTTTTAACCATCTCCGTCTTTACGTCTAGATCTTGCTTTTGCTGAGTAGGTAGTACCAATGCTGGTGCATCGGACAATGTCGGTTTTGACCGTTTAACCAAAACTTCGCCAAGATCAACAGCATTGGAAACAAGTTCAGTTAGTTTATTGTCAACATTCAAAATTAATGATGTAACCTGGGCATTTTTTATCTCATCTTTAGTCATCTTATCAAAGTCCTGTAATTGAGCTTTGAGTCGTTGAAACATAGCGAATATCTGATGTTCAGATCCGTAGTTTAACAATGAATCGATTGTTTTGTACGAGCTTTCAAGTGCAGCCGCTACCTTTTTGCACCTGAATGCTCTTTCTGAGTTTTGTTTACCAATCTGTTCTTGATATTCTTGTAGATCTTCATTTACTTTCTCTTCCAGGCGGTCAAACAACTTTAGGATGATTTCTTTCATGTTTTTGATCTTCCATGTAATTTCATCGGCTTCCCGTTTGATGCTGCGGTTATTGCCTTGAGCAGCTTCGCTGACCTCAAGCAAAATCTTTTGTAAACCCTTTATGTTATTTTGTAGTTGCAGTGGTTGTTTACTGGTAACTAGGTTTCTACCCAACTCTGTAAAATCACTTACCACTTGGCAAGCTTTATGACTGTCAATGACACAAGAGCTGCACAGCAACGCTTCATGATCGAGGCAAAAACACTTGAGCATTTCTAACTGGTGGTCTAAACACGCATTGTTCTTGTCAAACGAGCTTGAAATCATCTCTGTCACGCTGGTTACTTTATCAATAGATACAAATGAATGCTTTTGCAAAACTTTGTTTCTGTTGTGGGTTTTAATGCATGAATCACACTGGAACTCCTCGCACTCGTTGCAGTAAGCAATGGCCTCCTTCGTCTCTCCTCTCTCCGCACACGTGCTACAATTCCGCATAATCTTCAGCGGTGTTTGTTTCCGGCCTTTACTAGATTTTGACCGATAAATTTCAAAACTATCTAGAAATGGAATCAGGAAATGGTTAAGAGGAAGATCTTTGACCATTATGTGCGGCAACTTCCGATTATCACGTGGTATTGTTTCGTGACTGCATACGGGACATTTAATAGATGTCAGACGTCCTTTCTGGGCATGGCTTTGCAAGTCGGAGAGATAAAATTCGAGACAAGGTTCGCAGAACGTATGCAAGCACGCCAGGGCTCGCGGTGTCTCGAATACACCAAGGCATATGGGACAGACGAACATGTCATCTGGAGTTGATGCCCTTGTTTCCGTCTGATGACTTTCTGTTGTCATTGTTGTTTCCATTTCTGCACAAAGTGTCAGTAAAACTGTACAGAACTCCGCCACTTAAAAAAACTAAACGTCTGCAAAAATGTCTGCGTCAAGACCTTGGAACGTTACATATTTGTAGATGTAGAGTGTAATGAAGATCAAATCTTGATTTTCACAAAAAATGAAGTGTTCATGGCCATTCATTAATGGCCGATCCGAAACAGTTAAAACATTAGATTCTTGTTAAATCATACATTGGTTGAGAAAATAAAGTTTTCGTATCCCACCGTATACACAGGTTAAAAATGATTTTGTCAAGGAATTCCAACCCATCCAAGCAACTCATCATGTTTCATTATCAATAACAATCACTCCATTCCGTCACATTTCCTGTTGTTTCTGTAAAACAAACACTATGTTGGCCACAAAGAATAACTTTTCTGTTAGTTTCAAAATTTAGATATACACTTTGACAGACACCAATATTGATGCTTGGCTTTTGCGGATTTTATTCTCAAAAACAAGTTAGTTGTCTGATGTTAAGCTATGTTATGTCGCACTCAGACTAAACTGAGTTACTTGTGTCTGTGTTACAAGCAGCAGAAGATTCAACTATAATTGGTAGAACTTTTTTCTAGGTCACTAAACAACAAGGACTGGTGCAGATAAAAAGGTCGCTTGTAAACCAATGTAACTGGATACTCTTTTTTTCTCAAAATAATTCATTTGTAAGTATTTATGTTTGGACAAAGCGTGTTTAATAGACCGCTTCATTGGACACACAACACAATATGTTAGTCATGCTGATATCTGATATTGTTTTATATCATTAAAAAGCTGGTGGCCCTAAAAATTAAAACAATAAATTAGTCTTCTCCAAATAAACCATGTATCACTGCCACAATTATAGATCTCATTGTTCTAGAATCCTAATCATCATCGTCGTCGGCAACTGTTGTCGTTATCACCAAATTTTATGATTAAAGTATCGATTTCGTAAGATAGCGATTATTATTGTCTGAAAGGTGGTATCCGTCAGTTTACCTTCACCAAATGCATGTAATAATGTTTCCACGGATTAAGGGAATTTATGCATAATTTCTGTATAAACTTATACTTTAGTCTACATTTTGAACACTTTCTATATGTGAATCATTTCACATTGCGAATAGATCAATGTTCATTCTTTCCAAATCTATAAATAAATACGAAAGTGACCTCTGCTAACAACGGATACCGACGTCAGCACTGATTACCTGGATGACGATATAACGAGATCTCAAAAATAAGTTGTCACGTGGCTTTCTTAGTTTAAAAATAGTTATTTCTGCAGGTTGCTCAGGCAGGAAATACCTGTTTGTAATGACGATTGGGGTGTAATGTTTCACCTTCCACGGATCTAGAGCAACAATGAACAGCATTGTGCGTGACCTTTTTAGTTAACAATGACTTATTTAATTATTTGAAGAAAAAAAATGTTCCAACCTGTCGGATACAATCTTTAATAAAAACTAATATCACATACATGTGTCATGCGCTGGTATAGATAGTTTCCATGTGATGTCATCAACAATGATAAGACAGTTTAAGGCAGCCATCTTTGTGGGCAGAAGCTAATACAGCACGAAATCGGGAAATATGTGCTGTATTAAACTCACCACTGTGTTTTTATTTTTCAGTCCATTTTACTGAATTTTATATCAAATTTTACAGCTTTTATAAGGTATTTTAAATAACAAAACTATATTTTGATAGTTTAAAGGGTTAAAGAAATACAACCGAAAATGATACACTGTTCATTTTGTTTTAAGTATGAGCAAATAGTTTTATTTATTTCTGTGTATTAATTCTGTGTGTATTTATCAGTTGTAAAAATATTGTATTCTAAAAGTATGAATTTCAAGAGCTATCCAATGGTTATAGCTTTTTATTTTCGGACCACAAATGAAGAAATTACAAAAAAAAAATAGAATTAACCCTTCTATACAATTCATATGAAAATCCTTTGAAGTTACCATCAAAGATGGCTGCCAAGATAAGGGTTTTTTACTGAAATGGAAACTATCTATTACTCAGCCAAAGCAAGATCTACACATACTGACCGAACTGGTTAAAACACCGAGATTAAATTTAACGTTCCTCACATCCAATTTAGAATTTACACCCACAATTTATTAAACTAATAAATATAAAACTAATAAGCCATATTGTTACCCTCAGCTTTCTCACCATCACACATATCTTGGTATCTAGCATTAACGCTTCAAACATATTAATCTACAAGACATTTTGGCCCTACAGTCCGTCTATATTAGAAAATTAGCTTGTGGGTTTACATAATATTGAAAGATAAACATAATATCTCACTCCTACGGACGCATGTCAATAACAGGGGTAAAAACGTGCATGACAAAACACGTGCACGCTTGTTGGTCCATGGTGTTGTCAACATTAACAACACAATTATTTGAGATGGTGCGGAAATAGGTGAGACAATAAAATGGCTGTGGGTAAACAGAACAAAGCAAATGTCATCTATAGAAACGTGCAACTGGTTGTTGGAACACACAATTAATCCATTTTCTTGTCCGATGTACATGCCGGTGGATTTAACCGCACTTAGAGGTTTGGACTTACTACGGTTTTTATGTTGAACACATTTTAAAGATGACAAGAAAATGCATGACGACGCCAAACCGCGTTTTGTGCGGTCTTACCTACAAAAAAATAAATAAGCGTGACATTTACCATCCCATAAAATGCCTTTGATATGCACTGGGTAACTCAGATGTTTAAATTATAGCTATAGCGTACAAATTAATTTACACTTATCTATCTTTGGCCATCTACATAACTGGTTAACTCTGGCTCAAAATGAAGTAACTTAGTCTATAATGAATGTCTTAGGAAAAAGTTAAAAAGTCGACATTTACAACCATGTGAAGTAGTTATTATTGTCTTAAATTTGAGTCATTGCTTTAGACCCATACTATCTACTATATTACACAGTGGCGGATCCAGGATTTTTCTAGAGGGTCAAAATTGAGCGAGCACCAGAGGTGGTAGCCATGCTTTGGGTCTCTGGAGGTATCCTTTCCTCCTCGCTCCCCGTAAAAAAGAAATGTAGCAGCCAACTAGAGATATTTTTCTTCATTTCAAAAGATTTTGTCGATGAATCCAAACCGTTTGGGTTCTCTTGGTAACAAAGGTAATCTATAATCATCAGGAGGAATGTTGATGTCTAGAAGTCAAATATTGCCATTTTCTGCATTTTATATGCTTGACTGACCTTTATATAGTATTGTTTTTTTTTAAACAAAAAGTTAATTTCGATGCATTTTAATTACATTTTATACGTAAATACGCACTTTCTCGTCATATCTGAAGCTCTGGACACATATGTGACTATACTAGAATCATGAAGAAGTGACGCACCTTGAAATATAAACAAAATACCTTCAAGAAGAGTTTTTTATTTACCCGGCTAGATCAGCCCATGGAACAAAAATAAGTAACGTCAATTAGTTGGTTTCTAAATATCGAGTGAAGGGATACTAGGAGAAAATGCAATGTTTACATACGTTTACATTTTAAGGTAAACAATAAAAACGTGCTGTCATGCACGAAATTCTTCAAAGGTGAAGACGACGAATAAAACGTTTTCTCGAAAAGTGGAAAAAAATGTACGTACCCTCCGAAAATATTGCGTAATTACGGGGCGGAGGTATATCAGATCGAAATGGTAAGTAAACCGTAACCAAAGTTTGAAGATAAAATCCGTCTGATTCAAGTACATATTTGGCAACTTATCTGGGCTCATATGAAGCATTAAATTTAGGCCACCACTTGCGAAATGTCTCACAATTTTATAGTTTGTTACAAAATGCGTCCCTTTTTCTTTTGTATTCATATAACAAGCTTGGGAATTACGTATCTGCACCTCTCCCATTGCTTTCTCTTTGTTGTTTAAGAGTAAATACATCGCCGTATGTGAGCAAATCGTTCGGTTAATAAACAATATTTATAAGAACTGTGTTGTTGTTTTGCCTTTAAAGGTGGTATCCGACAGTTTGGACCAAAAATATTTTCATCTTGGTAAACCATTGTTATCTGAATAGATCTCGCAAAATGCTGTTTATTGGTGTCTTACTCCTTTAGGAAACGTGAACCATGACACCACAATCGACATTACAAACATGTATCTCCTATCAGAGCCACGCTGCACAGTTAGCTATTTTTAAACCAAGAAAACCATGTGACCACTAATTTTTTAGTTCATCCACGTCGTCCGCTGTGACGTCGATGTCTATTTTAGCAGGAATACCAATCGTTCTTATTTACACGTATATTGTTATATATATATAATGTTGGCAGGCTGTCTGATACAACCTTTAAAGAAGGTAATCTAATAGGGCTTTTTTCCAAATCCCGCCCCCCCCCCCCCCCCCCCCCCCCCCCCCCCCCCCTCTGTTTTGGTTTTAGTTATGTTAAAAATCACACAACATAAATGTGTTCGGTTACAAGTTTATATCAATGTACGTTGTAACACGCTAGATTATAACTACGATGAAAATGATCACGTTGATGATTTTACCACTGAAAACTATTAAAAACGAGTGAGTAGATCTACCCTTTAAACCAGTGTGTGATGTACTAAAAAGAAGTGTCGGGATAGATAAAGTCTTTCCATTTCTGTTACTTGTAAAGATCGTTCAGATAGTTTAACTGAATAGTGACGCAAACGAAGCTAAAGATTTGTGTAATTAATTATAGTGCTTAAGTGTCACTACCATCTGCAGAGTAATGTTTTATATTTCAACAAGAAAGCATTGAGGCAAAACATTAAAGGTCGCCGTCGAGGTTCTGTTCAATCAACTATGGAACATTTTACCTAGCAACAAATCGACCAAGAAACAGCCAAACCTTGTTGCTTACATTGGTGGGGAGAGAGAGATGTGTGTGTAAGAGTCTTTATTACAAATACGAATGCTATTTTAGATACAGCACGGACCTTACAGTACCTATTCGTGTGTTGCAGACCAGATTTGAGCCATAAATAAGCGTTTAACTGTAAAGTCTGGTATAGATATTCAAAGCATTGTTCAAATTCAGCCTTTTTATCATTTGATTGCATCATTTCTAAGTGACAACCTAACTTTCCTTAATGACCAGGAGCTGCTTAACGATGTAAGACAGACGCACGTACCGGGAATCTCGTTGTGTCTATACCTTACCTTCGAGGTTCTTTGCCGAAAGAGTACGGAAAGAGCCGAAGATGATGCGGACGTCATAGGACTTTTCCAGGAACGAATATATTTAGACGCCGCGTATTGCCGGCTGACGACGTTACTTGCATCGTCGTACTCCAGCGACCGATCCATTCCGTTTATTCCATTTATCACCCGTGGGATATTTAATTCAATTTTCGCCGTTTCTGGTAATAATATTTCATTGGTCGCTTCATAATCCGATGAAACTTTTAGTCCAATGATAAAGTTCCTTCTTTCATTGTTTCGACAGACTTGTGAAATCGTCATTGTTATACTTCTAGTCTCTACGCTGAAGACTGTGGACTTTGTAAGCAGTATTATGATTGGCCAAATCTTGTTCTATTCAGTTCGATAAGACAAAAGATAATTTACCAATCAACCCACGGTCGACTAATGTAGTAAAACGGAATAGTTGAGTATGAGTATCCGCCGATGCGTTTGTTGTTGTTGAAGGGTTTGGTTACGACTTTTGGTCCATTGCAAAGACCGAGTTCTGGTTATACTGGCGACGTGATATATGGCAGAAGGCTTCAAATAAAATAATTTGGCCGTTATTAAATTTTGATACTTTTTATTTTTAGATTATAAGTTGTTGTTAATGGACAAGGATCGAGACGACCCCAGCTATAAATTGGCGACTTTCTGTGCAAATTGGGAGAGCTCAATTCTTACAGAAGCGTTGTAGCCAAAGCAAAGAATTGTTATGAAACGTTTTACGAAATAACGTTATATTCAAATGTTTGTATTGTAGTGGGGTAACAAGGAAGTCGACGTAGGACGAGTTGAACTTCATCACACCCTCTAGAGACTTGTTTTAAATACCTTTATGCAGAACGTTTTGTGGATTTTGTTAAATAACGGGAGCGTCCTTCCTGTATTGCAAAACCCTACTTGGGGAACTTAATCATCTTTGGAAAGTTTATGGGCTTGAACTTTGTCCGTCTGCCTCTTTCTAAGATCCAGATTTATACTGGTAACTGAAATGATATTTACCGTGTGGTTTACAAACAAACCATCAATTATAAAAATATATCCATACTTACAACCAAAGCATGTACTTATTATTTACTGTACGATTTTAATTTGCTCTTTCTACAACGTGGCGTAAAGGCCCGTTGGGCCGGGTGTTATTTTGCCTTGATTTTTGTTATTTTAACACCATTGTATATTTTTATATAATGTAAACACATGTCACTGTAATAAAAGACCATTTTACCAGTTTACCTGATGGAGCTGTTGTCACACCATATACAGACACGAAATCTGAGATCATCTGACCACTCCTCGCTGAGCTACTCTGTTCCTTTTAATAAACGCAGAACTTTCGGGGATAGGGGATTTCGTACTGTGGGGCCGAAATTGTTGAACACATTGCCAATTGCAATTAGGGAATCTGAGACATTGGATATTTTTAAGAAAAAGTTGAAGACCTATTATTTTAGAGACTTCTTTAAGTTATTTTAAAATTTATTAATGACATTATCTATGAGTATTCTGAGAAAAATAGCCATTGTCGTGTTAATGTTCTATATTTTAAGTTTTGTTACCCACTCTTTTAAGATCGATGATGTTAATTCTTAATATTTTATTATCTCTTTTTATTCTAATACTGTTTTATTATAATAGTAAATGATTCTTAAGTGATTATGTGTGCTTTTAATTAAAATGTCTATTTTTACATGTTCTTATGTTAATGTTATGTACAACGCCATTGAATATGTGTACATAAAAATAGGCGTTTAATTAAATACATGTAAAGAAGTTTCGAAGTTTTGAAAAGATTATTTTATCTTATACGCTTAAGTTGTTTACAGATAGCATCAATATTTACGCGGGGTTATTAAGTATATGCGATATCAACCATGTAGCTAATTGCATCATGTTATAAATGGTGTATAAGGGTGCAGCACATCATGACATCATCAATATACCAGTGATGGTGTAACATCAATACGGTCTTGTTTAATATTTTAGACCACGGCTTATCGACCTATCCTTCGTAGCTTTATCGCCCTGTCCCCGGCAGCATACATTACAATATTACATCACAGTATAAGTAGAGAAAAACAGGACGATTTATTTGAGATCGGACATGTTTATCCTTGCATAAGATAAGTTATGCCAGTAGGGCTTGGTGCTTGCGCATAGGTGGTTTGCTTTGTATGTACAATCCTGCTTGCCAGAGGGGCCCGTGACGTAGTGATAGAGTCGCCGACTTGTCACTCCTCTGACCGCTTAGCTTATCACCGCGTGGGTTCGAGTCAGGTTTGGGAAGAATGACGTAATGTGGGAAGGTCTTCCAGCTGAGCTGCTGTGCGCCGTTGGTTCTATCCAGACATTTGTCTGGAGTCTTCCTCGACCAAAATAGCTAGACGTCGTTGTAATGATAATAAATATGCTGCGAAAATTAACACAACTACTGTGTTGTATACTTTAATGTTGACGTGTATGCCAAATTTTAAGAAAATTCTCCATCCAGTTTTGAATTTATGGATATTTTGTCTTCTAAAATTGATATTTAAGGCGTCTCCTTTTTAGAAACAAGAAACCTCCAAATATTATGTTATATTCTCTTTAGGAAAAGTGTTTTGCTATTGAGTATCGTCTTGAAACAAATTATATACTTAGACAAAGCAACAAACCACGATACATGATTGGTTTTACTAAAATTTTCCTAATTATGCTATTTATTGTTTACAAACACAACACGTTTTTAGGCCGATTTCCCTTTTTTTCTGCAGATCTGCTTTATTAAAAAAATCAACGAGCTCTTGGTAGCCAAAATATTTATTTGAGAGTTGCCCATATTGTTCTGTTGGTTGATGCTGCCAAACATAAAATAATTTCACCACATGGTTTTGATTTTTTAAACTTTGAATAAAGCAGGTAACAAATCAGATGTAGCACTAATCAATCAAATAAAATAAATTTATGAAATAATAATTACACATTAATTTTCATTTTTTTATATTATCTATTACACTTGCTCTACCTTAGTACGGCATATATTTTTAACAGTGGTGTGTTCAAGATACTCAATACTGATCACTCTAATTTTGAGCTTTAGTACAATCTCAATTAAAAACGGATTTTGCAAGTGGGGCATTATCTTGACAAAGTTGTTCACTAGACTTGATGGAGATGTCTGTGTGTTTTGTCTTTATATTTTATTGTTTCATAGACAAACAATGTATCATTATATAAAGTATGTTTGCCAACGTCTGCTGTTGTGGTTTTTCTCTGTCACTTTAACATTTACCAAACCTGACATTATTTCATTTTCAAACGCTCAAGTAATTTATATTTTACATGGAAAAAAAAATAATATGACAATTGGCATCAGTCTGGACTTTAGGGCACTCATATTAAATGCTGAAACGTATAAAACAAAACAAGTGCATGACACTTTTGTAACCACCGTAATTGAGTGAAAAAGAAATTAAATGTCAGGTGGCAACGTTATGACAAATGGTGTGCCAGTAAGATGCACTTAAGGCTATCATGTCTGCTGCAAATCAGTTATATATCCTGGCTTATAATGCATCTGCATGTAAGCTGAAACAAACGAAATATTTTTTTTCATTTTTTGTCATACGTATATTATTTGCTTGTTATGTAATCAAGTACTTTATTTATTCTGTGTGTAAAATTCTTTAGCTGGTTGATCCGTTAAAGGATCTGTGCGGAGGATCTGTTGGTGTAAATAGTTGGTCCGTTAGAAGGGCACCTTCGATCTGTAGGGTCTGTTGGTGTGAAAGGTCCGTTGGTGTGAAGAGTCCGTTAATGTGTAGAGTGCGTTGGTGTGTAGTGTCCGTTGGTGTTAAGGGCTTGTTGGAATGTAAGGTCCACTGGTGGATAGGGTTCACTGATGTGAAGGGTTTGGTGGTGTGCAGGGTCCTTGTGTCTGTTGGTGTGTAGGGTCTGGTAGTGTGTTAAGCCAGTGTAGGGGTTTGTTGGTGTGTATGGTCCATTGGTATGTAGGGTCCGTTTGTGTGTAGGATCCGTTGGTTTGTCGGGTTCGCTGGTATGTAGGGTCCGTTGGTATGTAGGGTCCGTTGGTGTGAAGGGTCCGTTGGTGCGATGGGCCCGTTAATGTTTAGGGTTCATTGGTGTGTAGTGTCCGTTAATGTGTATGGTTCGCTGGAGTGTAGTGTTTGTTTGTGTGTAAGGTTCGTAGGTGTGAAGGGTCCGTTAATATTTAGGGTTCGTTGGTATTTAGGTTCCGTTGGTGTGTATGGTTCGTTGGTGTTTAGCGTCCGTTGGTGTTCAGCGTCCGTTGGTGTGAAGTTTCAGTTAATGTGTAGGGTTCGTTGGTGTGTAGATTTCATTAATGTTTAGGGTTCGTTGGTGTGTAGGGTCCGTTGGTGTGAAGGGCCCGTTATTTTGTAGGGTACGTTGGTGTGTATGGTCCGTTGGTGTTTAGCGTCCGTTGGGGTTTAGCGTCCATTAGTGTGAAGGTTCAGTTAATGTGTAGGGTTCGTTGGTGTGTAGAGTTCATTAATGTTTAGGGTTCGTTGGTGTGTAGGGTCCGTTGGTGTGAAGGGCCCGTTATTTTGTAGGGTACGTTGGTGTGTATGGTCCATTGGTGTGAAGGGTTCGTTAATGTGTAGGGTTCGTTGGTGTGTTGGTTCCGTTGGTGTGTAGGGTTCGTTAATGTGTAGGGTTCGTTGGTGTGAAGGTAGTTGGGGTGTAGGGTCCGTTTGTCTGTATGTTCCTTTGTTGTGAAGGGTCCGTTAATGTGTAGGGTTCGTTGGTGTGTATGGTTCGTTGGTGTGTAGAATCCGTTGGTGTGAAGGGTCCGTTAATGGGTAGAGTCCGTTGGTGTGTAGCTTCCGTTGGGTGTGTGTGATCCGTGGGTGTGTATGAACCGTTGGCGTGTAGGGTCCGTTGGTGTGTATGATCCGTTGGAGTGTTGAGTCCGTTAGTGTTTAGGGTCCGTTGTTGTGTTTAGGTCATTGGTGTTAAGGGTACAGTGGTGTGTCTGGTCTGCTGATATGTCTAGTCCATTGGTGTAAAGGGTTCGTTGGTGTGTATGATCCTTTGGTGCCTAGGCTGCCTTGGTGTGCAGGAGACATTAGTGTGTAAGGGTCGTTGGTGTGTAGGAGTCGTTGGTATGTAGGGGACATTGGTCTGTAGGGGTCGTTGGTGTGTAGGGGACGTTGGTGTGTAGGGAACGTTGGTGTGTAGGGTTTGTTGATGTATAGGGGACGTTGGTGTGTAGGGAACGTTGGTGTGTAGGTGTTGTTGGAGTGTAGGGGACGTTGGTGTGTAGGGGTCTTTGGTGTGTAGGGGACGTTGGTGTGTAGGGGTCGTTGGTGTGTAGGGGTCGTTGGTGTGTAGGGGACGTTGGTGTGTAGGGGTCGTTGGTGTGTAGGGGACGTTGGTGTGTAGGGGTCGTTGGTGTGTAGGGGCCGTTAGTATGTAGGGGACGTTGGTGTGTAGGGAACGTTGGCGTGTAGGGGTTGTTGGAGTGTAGGGGACGTTTGTGTGTAGGGGTCGTTGGTGTGTAGGGGACGTTGGTGTGTAGGGGTCGTTGGTGTGTAGGGGTCGTTGGTGTGTAGGGGTCGTTGGTGTGTAGGGGACGTTGGTGTGTAGGGGTCGTTGGTGTGTAGGGGACGTTGGTGTGTAGGGGTCGTTGGTGTGTAGGGGACGTTGGTGTGTATGGGTCGTTGGTGTGTAGGGGACGTTGGTGTGTAGGGGTCGTTGGTGTGTAGGGGACGTTGGTGTGTAGGGGTCGTTGGTGTGTAGGGGTCGTTGGTATCGAGGGACGTTGGTGTGTAGGGAACGTTGGTGTGTAGGGGTCGTTGGAGTGTAGGGGACGTTGGTGTGTAGGGGTCGTTGGTGTGTAGAGGACGTTGGTGTGTAGGGGTCGTTGGTGTGTAGGGGACGTTGTTGTGTATGGGTCGTTGGTGTGTAGGGGACGTTGTTGTGTATGGGTCGTTGGTGCGTAGGGGACGTTGGTGTGTAGGGGTCATTGGTGTGTAGGGGTCGTTGGTGTGTAGAAGTCGTTGGTGTGTAGGGGACGTTGGTGTGTAGGGGTCGTTGGTATGTAGGGGTCGTTGGTGTGTAGGGGTCGTTGGTGTATAGGGGTCGTTGGTGTGTAGGGTTCGTTGGTATGTAGGGGTCGTTGGTGTGTAGGGGTCGTTGGTGTTTAGGGGTCGTTAGTGTGTAGAAGACGATGACGTTGATCTGTCAACGATTAAGACTCTTTTCGCAGATTGTGTGTTTTATTGTTTAATATCCATGCACGTATTTTTGAGGATTGATTGCACAAGTTGTGTTTAAAAAAAGACACGCAGTGGATTACATGAAATTAAATCTCTGTTAAACCAAGTAAGCAAGCCACTATTACCTCATTCAAACCAGTCGGGGTATTTGGCGTGTATTGTTGCTATGAAGATGAATGTTTTACCTTTTGTTAGTTATAATGGACCTAGCCTTGAAGATAGTGTTCTTATTTATAGTATATTGTATCTTAGCCAAGCAAGTCTGCACGATATCATTGTAATTATTTTAATGGTGTATTTATTGTCATATGATATTTACTTTTGAATAGGGAGACATTAGTGAGATGGTGTCATTTTACCATGAAAATAGATGTGTCTTGTTTTTTATAACTGGGATGGTGTAATTGTTCATACTCGATATGGTTGCAGGGGCGGATCTAGAGGTACGCATCAAGATCCATTAAACTTTATCGTAGCAAATACTGTGTGTGTGTGTGTGTATATATAAATATATATATATATGCAGAGTAGGGGATCCTAACTTCGACCTAGGTAGTCAACCAAAAAATTACTTTGAAAGCTGACGTGTATGGGTTTTTTTCACAACTCTACTCTTTTACGCATCCCCAATCCCACCCCACCCACCCCTACTGGATCCATCCATGTATGTGTGCTATGGGACCCATATGAAGTTATGTTATCTATAAACTAACTTGAGAAGATAACAAGCCTTCTATTCAGTATAGTGATAATTCACAGCCACCGTTCAGAAGGGGTTACCCTTCCCTTTTTAGTTTGTGTGTTTTATTCATTTCTGTGTCTTTTTTTTTCCTCTGTTTTAGATGTATAACTATAACAGCACATAGGTCTATAAATAAATGCAATGAAGGAGACATGCCTCTATTACCTGGATGCTTTTCAAAGGTAAACATTGATATCGTTTCACAGCAAGGCCTCACTTACGATGTGGATAATTGAAAAAAAACTACAAACTGAACTGCACCGAGAAAGTCTGTTATTCAAATGTTAATGGACCATCTCAACAAACTCGGTGGTATTCGGAACATGTATGGCGGCTACTTTAATGTGATAGTTCGATCGTCGTGCTTATTTGGGTATGGTTTGTGCTGAAAGGGAGTTTTGTTGGTTATTCAAGTGATCTTACATTAAAGCTAAGCAAAAGAAAAGCACAATGTATAAGGAAGCTTTTATTGTGAAAGCTACCTTATTGTATATATGAGGGTTGAAGGAAGTTTTACACTATATAACTTCCTCATTTATCCCCATGCAGTTCATTAAGAACATTTCATGGAATATGTCCATGCCGATTGGTCCTTATCGTCTTACTAACAAGAAAACAAGCATGCGTTATATAATTGAGATATAATTGCTACACTAACACGGAAAAAGACTTATCTTGAATGAAAGTGGTATATGAATAGATAAGGCATGTACAATTAATTCAAACATGGATAAAGCACATGAACATAGACGTTTGACAGATCATTAACGAAAAACGAATGAAAGATGTTGCATATTTTATGTACCAATGTACATATAAAACAATATCATTAAATTTGATAATTTATCAATTTATAAAAGGATAAACATATTAAAGGCACAAGGAAAGGACAATTATAGGAAAGACAGTTAAGTAACTTTTGGAATGAAACTGAGTCAAGTTGTCTTCATAAAAGCAATCTTTACGTTGTATCAAACATCAACAATATTAAAACAATATCACCAACAACACATTTAGTGTATTCGACGATTGATGAAAGGATAAACTTTGCAACAGTGAATGCGGATATACTTAAGTGTGCAGCTAATTACATTACTACTTCCTAGTAACGACTTTCTCAACTATACAACCGTGAACAGCTCTGATCATCCAATGAATATTTAAATCGTGATTCACCTCGATGTGATTGGGAAGGGCTGCTCTATAACTCGATAGTGTTCCGGTGGCTGCATTTGTTTGTACAGGCCGGTGTAACTACGTGCAAGTCTATAAACATTATATTTTGTGGTGAGCCTTGTAATGATGTTGATTTAAACGATAGACATTGTGTGATAGAGAACGTATACAAGTGGTTGGGTGACTACTATCAGGCATAATTTTAATTCTGTCTTGAAAGATAGCAGCGTCTTGTGATAAGAAAAATGGAAAGTTTTGTTTCTTTTCCGGGCGATACACAGTCTTACTTTGATACTTGTGGAACAAGTCTCCGACATTGGGCTACAAAATATCCTGATCGGCAGGCATTTGTCTGCTATGGGAAAGATGGAAATTGCGAAAAGGTCTCAGCAAATGAGGTTTTTCAAAAATCTGTTCTCTTCTCAGAATTTTTAAAACGTAATGGATTCACCAGGGGTGAAGCTGTTGTTATTTGTATGAAAAGGTCCATCGACGCTATTATAGCCTTCTATGGCACGTGCTGCGCGGGTGGCGAGTGTTACGTCTTTGATGACGTGGCTGATTTTTGTGATGTCAGAAATTTGCTGCTTGAGAATAGTAACGTGAAAATTTTGTGCACAGATTGGGACACTAACACAAGTGAATCGGGTCTGTTGGAGTCGATTTTGGGTTTAGAAAATGGCGGATGCCTTAAGGCAATAGTGGCAAGGGGACAGTTTAACACTGACTCAAAAGTGCACATTGTGCAAATGAGTAACATTCTTAGTGACAGTACCACAGTCCAGCAAGATAACACTTGTATAAGTAACCAAGAACATTGTGCTGTGTTATTTCAAACTCAAAATGATGAAGGCTCGGAGTTTGTTGGCAGCCGAACGGATTCTTTATTCTGTGCTTCAGCAAATGCCATAAAACGCCTTGCAGGAAACGGCGATTCCATTTGGTTTAGCGACGAAAGCTTTGCGCATGCGTTAGCAGCTCCAAGATGTTACATCGCTTCCGGCTGTACCCAAGTGTTTGTTGAAGTAGACGCGAAAAAACAGACAAATTACATTGGTGCGTATGAATAGGATGATATTATGACATTCTAAGAGTATATATAGCATTACTGTTCTTACTCAACTTAAATAAACAAAGTTCTGTTTAAATAAATTACTGTAAGTCTGTTAGTATTCATTACTTCCAGCCGATCTTTAAAGATGGTATTCAGCAGTTTGGACCATTTTTTCAAGCCGCAAGATATATTCTTGTTGCTTGAAAGGATCCCAAGAAATGATGTTTTGGTTCCCTATAACCACGTGAAAAGAAAAACATAAACGACCACTTGTCATTACAAGAATGTATTTCTTATCTGAGCCTCGTTGCACAGTAAGCTTTTTTTAAACTTTTAAACACGTGACCACTTTCTTTTGATGTTACATTACATCGGGGTAATCAGCTTTGACGTCAATATCTTTTTTTAGCTGAAATCCCCAGCGCTCTTGTTGAACGATTTTGAAATAAAAGATATTTAAATCTATTTATATATCATGATTTTGCAATGGGGTTGTGTTGTAAACATCCTGAACTTACAATAAATTATAAGGAAACGCAGCAATTATGCACACATTCCACAGAATAGGGATAATAAGATATTGTTACGTCTACTTGATATAGGCAAACTATCGGTTACAACCTAGTTAGTTAGTGCATCTTTTCTTGTTTGCAGATACCATTCTAGATCTTATCTGGGCAGAACGATGTTCTCATTTGTTTGCATCACCACTTTTGATTGGTCAGTTGCTCCAGCTGCCAAGGGTGACGGCACTTCCGAGTGTGCATTCATTGGTCAGTTCTGTCGTCGAATGGTAAGTGACCAATCAGAAAGCAGTGATTAGTCTAGGCATTAAAGATGTCTTTGTTTGTTGAGTTATACTGTGATGGCTAAAACATAAAGGACACTTGATGTCAAGTTCCCAACTGGATATCTGACGATGGTTACATTCCGGCCTGTGTTAAAAGTGTAAATACACTTAAATTTGTCATGCCAAACATCATTTTAGTCTCTTACTCATAACGGACTAATGTAAGCATAACATAACATGACATAACACGACTGCTCTAAATTATCCGCTTAAAGCGTTTTGTGTGGGTAAATCGGCGTATTGTTCTTGTTCGTGAGAGATGTGAACACATGATTAAAATTCCCGCAAGCGCAGATCGGTGATATACTAGATTGTTAGGTTTCAAATATAAATAGTTGAACAGCGTCACGAGGCTTTTGATTCTCCCAACCTAACAACACAATCTTTTGAAAGACGCCATGTTCAAATGTTATCTAGTGATCACATATATATGCTACAAAAATGACCATACTTTATTCGCTCTTTGGGTCATACTATAATTCCAATTAACTGATAAGCCCGCCTGGTGCAACTGTCAAAAATATGAACACAATTTATGATGAAAGCTGTCTGTAAAGATTGTGCCAGTCGCCATGCACAGTGTTATAAACTTTCAAGCACATACAATGTCTCCTTAACGCAAATGAAATGATTATCGATTGCCATACCATAGGCCACATTTCAGATTCGCTATAAATAATATTTGCTTCTAAACAATTTTTGCCATTTTTTTACCTTTTTCACTGGTTAGCATGTTTACAACTGGTAAATTCGTCGAATTTTTCTTTTACTACTTTTTAACAGCACACCATTAGAACGGTAATTGGGAATGTCTGTCTCTATGGCTTTAATGCTCTTTCTTAAATGAATTATTCATACATTCTCTGCATCTTTGAATGTAGCAGTATTTCCCTGGCAGCCGTTCTAGTATATGCACAGTGGTGGAATGCATAAATGCTATCCAATATGTGCTAATAGTATATGGTATGCAAGACTACACTTGCTACCTGGCTGGTTGTGTAATGGGGTAAACAAGAGGTATATGTACAGCTGTTGAATCTTTTTTATTGTTTCAGGGTGTGAATGCTTCTGATGTGGGGCACCTATGGCGTAGTGGTAGAGTCGCCGATTTGTAACTCCTCTAACTGCTTCGCCACTCACCGCATAAGTTCGAGTCCCGTTTAGGGCGAAGGACTTAATGTGGGAAGGTATTCCAGCTGACTTGTGGTGCGCCGATGGTTTAACGAAGACATTTGTCTGGGAGTTTTCCTCCAACAAAAAGCTGGACATTGCTTTAATGATCACAATTGGTCGCTGCAATGTATTACAAAAACAAAAACAAAATTTAAAAAAGCTTCATATGGTATACTACTTGCCCCTATAGCTGGGCGCTGCCGCCATAGCTCTCCCTTTTTTACGTCTACTCGGAATGGTTCCGTGCAAATAAACATGTATTTGTTCATTTATATATGATGTGTCATCCAACATTTTCTAATTCAGCGGAGTAACTGATGATATGCAACAAATGCTGGGGATCACTTGTCAGACATTGGCATTCATGTACGAATACCAGAACATCTTGCCTGTGTCGATGGTCAGTCTGGGAGATCGCACAATGGTCGTGGAAGGACTGGTGGGTCAACCGTTGCCAGGTAGCCAAATTTAAAGCTGATATTATGGTTCATCATCTTCAAGCATCATTCCTTCAGTCATTCTAAGCAGGTGTTATGAAGCATGCTATGAGCACCAGAACCATTCTTTATCAGAACACAAGTCATCTACTCCTTAAACTGACTTAGGCTTATCAGCTGTGCGATGTGAGGCTTTCATAAGATTTGTTCCAGGTGCGTGAGCCCTAGGTTCAAACCCAAATCGCGAGACAGAGTCGTTTAAGACTGTAGTGGTATAGCATCCTTGTTAGCGCAGAAGCAAAATATAAAGCAGTCCCATGTCTAGTCACCCATTGTCTGAATTATGTGGCTGTATGTGGTATCACGGCAGGTATTCGCGGTATGCAAAAATAGAGTAGACAGCACTATATATCTCCTTCGTGTGGACATCGTTCTTAACTAATTAAAACACTGCTAGTGGGACGATGAACTCAACAAAGGAAATAAGATTAATATCTTTCAAAGCCTTTTCATACCAGGGTCTGCAATTTTGTATTTAGAGCTAAGCCGAAATTGTAAAAAAAGTAAGTAGAACTGTGGTTTGAGCAGCAACAAGAAAAGAAAACTCATAAGCGTAACAGAAAATTGTGCATAACTGTAAGATATTTATTGTTGAGCTTATCACTTTTGTAATTGAACCTGAGAGTTTGATCATCCCATTAAGCACATATACCTTAATAAATGCCTTCTAATTGCCCAAACAACCTGTGCAATGATTCTTTATTTCTTGTAGGGGTGTCCATCAAAATTATAAACGAACACGGCAAGACTGTTGCCCGCGAAACGATCGGTTTCCTCTGCTTTCAAGTACGTTGTCCATTGCACACAAGAACTGGTTCAAGTCAGCCGGATGCGTGGATTCGTTCGGGATATGTTGCACGCATGCGCACAGACGGAAGCACTGTTCTAATTGGTCGTGAATCGAAACTCATCACCCTTGACAAAAAGCAGTTTTTCGCCCATCAAGTAGAAAGGATCATCCTAAGATGTCCAGGGGTTGAATCGGTGGCTGTTCTTGTTGTTCCAAACCGGAAGTCGCGCAAAGTTCTCTGCGCATGCTTGGTCGTTGATGAGGAAGAGTTTGATATGGACTTCCTGGAAACATTTTGTGACGGCATCTGGTCCACCGTGAACATGCTAACCACAACGTGCAGACGCCCGAATTGCTTCCTTTCCTTCAAGGAGTTCCCGAAGAATTCACAAGGCGATGTGGACAATGAAGTTTTAATGAAGGAAGTAAAATCAAAGCTGTGGCCAGATCCAGTACAGCCAGTATCGTTTTTCTGATAATGCCTTATGTTGTTATGAAATTATGAACAAAATATGTGATTGCTAACAATATTTGAAATCATTCATAAGTTCCGAACACTTTAGGGTGTTTCGAGAGATGAATAAAACATTGTTGATGATAATATGTTTGTTAAAAATGAAAATGTTACGTTTCTTTATTGTTTCATAATTTAACCAATGAACACATCTTTTTTATATTTCATATATTTGCTGCTTACACGTTGTTCAATAGCCTAGTGGCTACTTCTGTTATATTAAGTTATTTGCTAAATCGCAGAACATTTTATAATTAGGTTTATTTTGACTGTTGTCTATCATTTATTGTTTTACAATTTTAACATGTTAGCCATGTTATATGTTACTTTAAGATTTCCTTTTACATGTATGTTGTATTGTTTAAACTCTTGTTTTCATAACTATGCTTCATCTACGTAAGTAAGATAGCAAGCGGCCGTTGTTGTTAATGTTGTTTTAGTAAAAGTAATTTCGTCTTAATAAAAACTATTGTCATTTTTAATGTCTTCAATGTTTTCGTCGATATTAAACAATCGTAACCACCGAACATTACTATTTTATGTACAGTATGTATTCAGTTATTATAGTAATAGCATAGTAGACAGTGCGTAAATCGGCTGTATAATCTTTATACCATACTGTGTTCTTGCTTTGTGTTTTTAATGTATAGATGTGTTGAATTTCTGATTTTCATCCTCCATTTGGCAGAAGGCCACCATATTCACGAAGTATATCATATATGACGTTGCTTATGAAGACTTTTTTTATTTTTAATTTTTAGCGTTCAGTCTTATATGTAATGAACAGTATCACTTTAAAAAGTCACCATGCGACGCTTTTCTAAAGCAAGTTATTCATATGTTGCTTTTGTTAAATTGTTGTTGTTTGTTTTGTGTTAGAGATCATTGTACGAGTGTTTTTAAATAAAATTTCTTTAATGGTTCATATATCTACCTTTGTCTTTTCAAAGTGGCATAACTGGCAGAGAAATTGTCACATTCTGAGGTCGAATGTTGCTCTAACAACTAATACGATTTTAAAGAATACTTACGTGGACTATGTTGATCACATTTAATTTTAAATGCCATAAATAACCATGAAATACAATATTCAATTTCCGTGAAAAATAATACGTCGTTAACAACGAAAATATCTTAAATTTATAGAAAAGTGACATCGACCAGTCTATAAAACAAGATTTTATATGAAGTCTAAATGAACGGTCTCGGGTTAGTTTCAAAATTATCTCAAAAGAAAAGATGTACAGATTAAAAAGCAAATGATATTTTAGAAGACGGACGTTATCGGCAACGGAGACGAACCTATATAGAGCTTAACTGGAGATAGCAGACAAAGTTCCAATGATGGATGTCTGAAAATAAGGACTTAAGCAAGCGTTTTTATGTTTCCACGATGTGTCTAGTCATCGTGTCATTCGTGTCATTCTATTAAACCGCGAGCAATGCAGTACATCGAAGAAATCCATAAATATATTGTATCTGGACTTTCCTCTAAATAAATATTAAGCTGCACAACAGTTATTCGACTTGCTGCATTAATTTAATATTTTCACCAGGGGAAACACCTTAAGCATTAATGTGTCACAATGTGTGCATGTGATTTGAGACCTAAATACGGAACTTTAATGATAGTGGTTGGGGGTGGGGTGGAGTGAATATCCATTTCGAAAATATATATATATATATTTAAATAAATTGCATAAAATGCCCTGGCGTTAGTCCCTTAGATCTTTTTAATTTGCAGTAAATGATAGATGAAAAGTCACCATGCGACGCTTGTCTTAAACATGTTATTCATATGTTGCTTTTGTTTAATTGTTGTTTGTTGTTGTCGTTGTTTTTGTTAAAGATCATTATACGAGTGTTTTAAAATAAAATTTCTTTAATTGTTCATATATCTACCTTTGTCTTTTCAAAGTGGCATAACTGGTAGAGAAATTGTCACATTCTGAGGTCGAATGGTCTAATACGATTTTAAAGAATCTTTACATGGACTATGTTGATCACATTTAATTTTAAATGCCGTATATATCCATGAAATACAATATTCAATTTCCGTGAAAAATAATACGTCGTTAACAACAAAAATATCTTCAATTTATAGAATATATAGAAAATTCTTTCATGACGTCATCCAAGAGGAATACGTTGTTACCTGACATGTAACATACGAACACAGATTAAAATGGAATGCAATGATTTTCAATATATTGCATAAGCCGATAGTGCTATTAGGAATACACTATATACATGTATCTATGTGTACTGTGCGTAACTATTAATTGACTGGTGTAACTAAACTAAAAAATAGACAAACAAAAAACAACTCTTCATTTCTGGAAAAAGTTTGTTCAAGAGTTGAAGAAAGCTTACTGTTTAAATTAGCTAGATATTGGTATTAAATATCCATACAGTTAGATGTTGTTGTTGTTTTTGAGATACATCGCAGCGACCAATTATGATCATTATAGCAACGTCCGGGATTTTGGTGGAGGAAGACCCCTTGACAAATTTCTAGGTAGAACCACCGGTGCACCACAAGTCAGCTGAAAGACCTTCCCACATTAACTCCTTCGCCCTGAACGGGACTCGAACCCACGTGGTGGGAGGCTAAACAGTCAGAGGCGTTACAAATCGGCGACTCTACCACTATGCCACGGGCGCCACTCCATGCAGTAAATGATGTTTTGCATTGCTGGTATTATTTGAAACTTGGTTTTTACTTACTTTGTTTACACGCCCTAGTAAAAGAAGACGTGTACTGGTGACAAATAAGTAGGAGGGTAAAAACATTCTTACACTTCACTTCTTCAGAAGTAAATTAAACAATGTCATCGAATATGTATAGAATTATGAAGGGACCTAAATTGGCAGAAAAGGTACAAGGAAATAGTTGGAAATACATGTGTACCCTGTTTAAAGTAAAAATTAAATTATAATTATTCAAAAAATTAAATTAATAAAATTAAAAATTATCGCCGATAATTGTCTAATTGTGTAATATGGATATGGTCGATTAATGGCAGCCCTAATTACAAAGACATCTGAGAAATCATATCATATGGGCGGGGGGGGGGGGGGGGGGGGGGGGGGAGGAGGGTGTGTGTGTGTGTGTGTGTGCAATTTTATAACTGTTCTGGGCTAATTTACTTCTCAAATATTGACGACTTATTGATCATGCAGGTAGTATGTGAAATATATATAAATTATAACTCAATGCAATTCCCGCGCCACTTTTCCTGTTGTGTTACAGTAATTTTCTGTTGTGCTTTTCTGTTGTGTTACAGGGACAGAAACTTTTATGGTCATTTGCATGAACCAGTTGATAAGCCGGTCGTTTCTTAAACATTATACCATCATTGCACGTTCATGAGTAAACAAAGAAACAAAGAAGAAAGCATTTCATGTAGCTATTGAAGCTTGTAAAATTATGAGAAAAAAATCAGTAACCTTCCAAATTTTATCCGAATTTTAACCAACTCCGAAAAATAAAAAAAATCCTGTAAACATATACGTTTTTTGAAAAACTGACTATTTTAACTAAACGCCCATTTAACTGATGTTAAAAAGAACGAAAACAGTTATATATTTTCCGAAATGGTGTGATTTTCGGTTATTTCATGATTTGATTTGTACCGTAAGTAAATCAGTCTGTTAATTAACTTCCATTAAAATCTAAAGACTTCATAAAAAAATCGAATTCATTACCAGCGGAAAATAATCAATTTAATTTTGCCTTTTCCTTCGTAGGTTTAGTCAACCCGATCACACACCTATAAAAAAACTGAACAATCTATTATTAAACACACCAGAATACATACGTTTGAGTATGATGCCATTATGGCGATCATTCGTCTAGCCTTGTTACAGCAAGAGTCCGTTGCTATCAAGGGAATGAGCGGATCTAGCGGGGTGGGGTGTTCGGTAGTGCGGGGCGTCCGCCCACCACCACCACCACCCCGCACCAGGAATTAAAAAAACACACTTCCATGGAGGTATTTTTACCATTACATGAGTCCAGTGCTACAGATAAAACCCTTATGCATGTATTCACATTTAAAATGTATTAAACGCAATGAAAATAAACTATTTGTGTAATAAGCATGCCTCCAGACCCCCCCCCCCCACCCACCCCAACACTACTTGTACCTATGGTATATATGACCTCTCCCCTCATCCCACGAAAAAAAAAAAAAAAAAGATGTTATAGGTTATCTTTGTCGCCGAAAATACAAACAGTTTGGACTCATTGAAAATGTTGAACACTTCTCAAAATGCAGGGAACGTCTCTATTTGGCTGCTAAATTTCGGGGTGGGGCATACCCCCAGAACCCCCTAGCCTGACTGGCCCTTCTGGTGCTTGCTCAATTTGGACCCCCATGCGCCTGGAAAAAGTCCTGGATCCGCCCCTGAGAATGATGTTTTTAAGAGCTTATTTAATGACTGTTGTCCCACACCTGGGGCATCTGTTCGAAACACTGAACACTTCTCAGTTTATTTCACAATTAGTTATGCGCAAATGTAATGTAATTCTGGAAAACTGTTGTTATGGAAGTAAAGGCGACTTTGGATCTTGTTTCACTTGTTCTTATTCCTGATTAAAGCCTACCATTTAACTCTACTGCCCCGCCCTATTTTCTTTTCCAAACATAGCAAATATGCACTGTTTAGCTTGTTTTTGCAATAAATAGATATAAAATTAATGTTTACCTTGTTGACTTCATCACTGCGGATAACCTTGAAGTTATAAACTTCCCGCTCAAATGGTAAGTAGATGTCGTGCGGGACAGTGCTTCCGGTGCGGTATGACTATTTACCGGATATGAATTAATATCCGCGGATATGAATCTGGGGTACGGATATGAATGTAAAAATCAATATTTACGAGCCTTTCTTAAGATTTTTCTGTGTTTAGATGCCCTTAAATGTATTTGGTGGTATATGAAAAAATTTAGATCAAGTATTCTAATAATTAAATATATATAGTCCAAAATACAGATATTTATGTATATATCTATATGTGATTTCATATCCGTGGGCAATAAGAGTACGGATATGAACACTGAAACTGCAAACTAGAGCATTGTTTGTTTTATATATGTAAAGTCTTATGTAATACGATAATGTTTTCAATTTATTTAACAACTTTGATGACAGTATGCTCATATTTACTTAATTATTGCATATAAACATAGCCGCACCACAGTTCATATGGATCGTTAGCAGGGCTGGGGAGGTACGGATGTGAACGTTTAAATCATTATCTACAATTAAATTTGTAAAATATTCTTGTTTACTTTGATGCAATATATTTATTTTTAACTAATGAAACTTCATTTCATGAAAGTATACACACCTTTACATAATTATTGTATATAAATAAAGCCGCACCAGAGTTCATATCCGTGGTCATTTGGGGTACGGATATGAATGTTAAAATCATTATCTACAACTTAATTTGTAATATTATTGTTTACTTTGATGCGATATTATTATTTTTAATTAATAAAACTCCCTTTTATGAAGGTGTAGACACCTTTACATAATTATTGTACATGTATAAAAATAAAGCCGCACCAGAGTTCCTATCCGTGGTCATTTGGGGTACGGATATGAACGTTAAAATCATTATCTATAATTAAATTTGTCATATTCTTGTTTACTTTGAACAATTATTATTATTTTAATTAATGAAACTTCATTTCACGAAAATATATATACCTTTACATGATTATTGTATATAAATAGAGCCGCACCATAGTTTATATCCGTGCTCATGTTGGGGTACGGATATAAACGTTAAAATCATTATATACAACTTAATTTGTAATATTATTGTCTACTTTGATGCAATATTATTATTTTTAATTAATTAAATTCCCGTTCATGAAGGTGTAGACGCCTTTACATAATCATTGCATATAAATATAGCCGCATCAGAGTTCATATCCGTGGTCATGTGGGGTACGGATATGAACGATAAAATCGTTATCTACAATTTAATTTGTTAGATTCTTGTTTACTTTGATGCAATATTATTATTTTTAATTAATAAAACTCATGTTCATGAAAGTATGCCTTTACATAATTATTTCATATAAATATAGCCGCTCCAGAGTTCATATCCGTTGTCATAGAGGAGTAGGCCTACAGATATGAATGTTGTAATATTCTTGTTTACTTTGATGCAAAGCTTTTAAGTTTTATTTTTACATGGGCTAGGATGCAGTTTAAACCAGTTAAGTCAAGGCGACTGGCAGTTTACCAGAACTGTATTGCTCAACTCGGTTTGCATACATATTACAGAAATATCACATACTTTGGTCTGTGTACATATTCGCACCCCTTATTAGTAGCCGCTGGTTTTTGTGTATCTATGTTTGCATATTTCTAAACAAGGAAGAATTTGGGTAAAGACGGTTATATAGCTTTTATTATACAACCTTTTGGTTCATTAAAGAATTTATCATCCTTAATAAAAGAGCACAAATATAAGTTACAATACTGTAGACAGTCTTTTTAACGTTTATTATCCTCATTCAATGGGTCTGTAATTTGCCATGTACCTAAGCTGATACATACCGATTATTATATTGTAAGGAAGAGTCGTTTAGACCTTTAAACAATGGTCTGAAGAATTAAATTTAGCAATGCAAACAGAAACAATGCTGTTGATAACGATTTTCAGTGTTTAGTGTCCATGCCATATGTACAATGGTATGAATTTTGGTTTCGCTAAACACGAAACGGATATGGCTTACCTGAAAGCTTTTTTCATTAAATCACAATTGCATGTAATATAATAATACCCAAGTAAAATTACTGTATTGAACGAGAATGCAATAAATGTCCAACAAACACGTAAATATATCATAAATGGGTGCAAATAATGAATTTTGCGTTCATATCCATAGCTTCTATGTATACGGATATGAAATCTGGCGCGACTATGGTATTATTTAATAACAACAAATATGTAAAGACTCGTAGAATTTCATCAAAATGGTTAAGTGACTTGATTAAAAATAATAAATAACAACAAAATTTACAGAAAAAACAACAAACAAACAGCTGCATTTAGAGTTGAAGATAGTAAGTTTAGTTTTCATATCCGTATTTCCACAGATATGAGGGCATGTGCGACTGTCAGTATATTTATTATTAGTAAGTGTGTAAAAGTACTTCTATCAAAGGATGTAAAACATTAAAACTAGTTATATTTCTTTGCAGTTAACAGAATTATAAAAAAGTGCTGTAGATTGCAATCTTATTGTTCATATCCGTACCCTGTTTGTACACGGTTATGAATTACCATATAAAAATATTCGTTTAATCAACCTCGATTGTATGTCACACGACAAAAAGTTACATTATTTTAGTTATAGATTTTTTTTCTTTAATACACATAAATGTCACATACATGGGTGTATATAATGTTTTTTACATTCATATCCGTACCCTGTATACGGATATGAACTCAGGCACGATTATGGGTTTATGTATTGCCAACAATTCTGTAAAGATCCGTAGAATTTAATAAAATTGGTTAAATTAATTAAAAAATAATATTATTAACATTAAAATGAAAAAAGAAATACATCAATTATAGGTAAAGATATTGCTTTTTACGTTCATATCCGTACCCCGTATGTCTACGGATATGAACTCAGGCGCGGTTATGGGTTTATGTCTTGCCAACAATTCTGTAAAGATCAGTATAACTCCATTAAATTTGTTAAATTAATGTTTAAAAAAATATTACCATAAAAATACAAAAATACACCAACTATAGGTGAAAATGTTGCTTTTTACGTTAATGTCGGTACCCATTGTGTCCACGGATATGAACTTCCGTGCGGCAATCGAAATATTAATTAACAGCAAATGTGTACAAAAGTTATACTTCTTTAAAAGGGGGTAAATTAATTAAATTAATTACATTTCGTCAAAATTAACAGAAATAAAACAAACAATGCTGCAGATGGCAATTTTAATGTTCCTATCCGTACCCTGTATGTCCACGGATATGAATTCCCATATGTCGATTTTTATTACATCAATCACAATTGCAGTTAATACGAGAATACCTAATGTTAATTAATTTATTTATAGAAAATACATTAATGTTACTAAAAAAGACATAAATATTACATAAATGGGTGCAAATAATGATTTTTACATTCATATCCGTACCCACGATTCATATCCGCGGATATGAATTCATATCCGGTAAATAGTCATACCCCTTCCGGTGTAAACAACCAACATAAGTTGGGACGTTACGCAATGTCAACACAACATTTCTTAGATATGGCGCCCAGGATCGGAATATTAGCCATTTTATTGTTTGGTAACTATTTTCAAGTCTTTTTAAAGAGTTTAATTCTAATAAAAGTCTATTCTACTGTATTTTTAGCCGATTTTTTTAGAGTCGTACTGACGAGTGACGTATGTAAGCAGTTTACGCGTAAATAATTACATTGCCAAATCACGTATGGCATATATGTTGGCGGCAATTGAATTGAATTAAGTTTTAATTCGTAATATTTTGATTTATTTATCATTACTCCCAACGTCAGTAATGGAAGGCAAGCAAGGTCAACATCAGTGTTTTCCGTATTCATTTGAAAATTTCCCACATATTACTTCCTAACTTAGACGTCTTAGTAATAGAAAGTTTAAGCAAGGTCTACATCAATGTTTTCAATATTTATTTGACAGATTCCCTCAGTTTATTTTATTATGACAAAAGTGCTCCCACATCGGCTTTATCAGTATTTAGATACCAACAACAGAGTCAATATTAATTTCAAAACACCAATTATGCACTTATTATGTATTTCTATGTACAAATAGCTGAAATATTTAGAAGAAGAAAGTTGTAGTGTAGTGCATACAGGCACTTCGGACAGCATTGCTGTTGGGTTAACCCTTTAGCGACATGGTTGAGTGTCAGCCTACAGAACTTAAGGTCCAGGTTTCATCCCCAGTTAGGTTCAAGATTTTTTCTCCTGCCATATTTACTTTAATGGTGTCAGAAGTGTTTGACTGACTCCAATTGTTACCTGCATAGTCATTCGGGAGAACTTATTAGCTCAGAAAAGTAAATTGGGAAAAGTGTAATGTAGTGCATATAGGCGCTTTGAACAGCCTTGCTGTTGGGTTAACCCTTTAGTTCAGACATGTGATCTCTCCCGATATTCCTGGGAGACAACCTCTTTGAAGGGCCGATCTGGCACTGAGCCCATTTGATATACCGCTTTGATCTTCCTGCCACAGTCTGTGTCTTCTACCCTGAAACAACGTTAAAATTGGCCTATGCAATCTTTTGCAACCTACTGCAAGTGACAAGCACCTGTGTGTGTGTCTGTGTGCAACTATTCAGAACAGATTACTGTCCATCATTAAGCATACCGAGTGTTCATTCATTGAGACAATAATTACGTGCCCCACCTTTTGCTGTAAGAAGGCAGCCATCGCAAACTGGTGCACTTATTTGATATTTTTACCACTCCCATTTAATGGATGGTGGAGATAATGCTTAATCAGTGTCACATATTCTATTTTCTAACACAACATTATGACGAGAGCACAACATGCTTAAGGTGAGCTTTCCTGATACCCCATCCTAAGTCATCAGTCATGCGTCGTCAACAATTAAGCTTGTGAACATGCTAGAGGCTAGATTTTATCCAATCTTCTTGGCCAGAGGGTTTGCCTGCATGAAATCTTGGATGAGGGTGTAACTGGGTCACGTGGGGTCAAAAGGAGGTCACTAGGTCAAATCCCAGAAAATATTATGATCACCCTAGAGGCCATGCTTATGATCTAAATCTTCACCCAAAGATTTCTAAAGTAAATAGCTGTTAATTTCTTGATGCCAGATAATGAGCCTACTAAAAGCCTGTGCGTTCAACACACACTTCTATTGCAAATGGCAATCAGTAGAAAAGGAATAACTTTTCACTACTATTCTAAAATGCCATTTGCAGCTTTTTAATGCTTTCAACTTACATATTTAAAAAGAATATAATAATAAAAAACAACATCTGCAGCAGATAACTAATCTATATCGTTCGATAAAACTACTTTAATATTTATATCTGAATAAGATCCCTATACATAGAGGCTATTTTTGGAAAAAGAAGGGTAGTCTGATCGCGTTTGGGGGGCACCCCCAGGGTATGTCAGATGTGTGAGGTATCCAATGGGGAAATGCATCCAAACCAGCTCTCCCAAGGCGCTCTAGTGCTTTTGCTGAACCATACCTCCGATGGACACAGGCCTGTACCCTCATAAACAAGAATTATTTGTTAACTGTAAACGTATTTATAATAAAAACAAAGAGGGGCAGGCCTGGATATTATATTTTGGGGTTGTACACATTTTACATAAAAATTGTGTTTTTTGTTGAAATGTACTTTTTAAAAACAACAACATACTTTAATGTGGTCCTGGGAAGGTGCTGTGGTGGATATGCCTGACAATTGTGGTATTTTATTTTAAAATATACGTTTTTTTTGCTTATAAGCCTATAGATAGTTTCCATGTGATGTCATCGACACTGATAAGACAGTTTAAGGCAGCCATCTTTGTGGGTAGAAGCTAATGCAGGCCCAAATCGGGAAAAATGTGCTGTATTAAACTCACCACTGTGTTTTTATTTTTCAGTCTATTTTACTGAATTTTATATCAAATTTAACAGCTTTTATAAAGTATTTTAAGTATCAAAACTATATTTTGATAGTTTAAAAGGTTAAAGAAATACAACCGAAAATCATACACTGTTCATTTTGTTTTAAGTATGAGCCAATAGTTTTATATGTTTCTTTGTATTAATTCTGTGTGCATTTATCAATTATAAAAATATTGTATTCTAAAAATATGAATTTCAAGAGCTTTCCAATGGTGTATAGCTTTTAATTTTCGAATCACAAATGAAGAAATTACAAGAAAATAAAATTTACCCTTCTATACATTTCATATGAAAATCCCTTGATGTTACCATCAAAGATGGCTGCCAAGACAAATAATTTTCACTGATGCGGAAACTGTCTATACATTTTTAATATTACTATATACCTTTAAATAATAATTAGTGGTGTCCCCAACACCAAAACATGTCCAGAGAAGGCTACGGTTTATGCAATAAAACAAGGTGAATTAATCATGTTTGTTAGAAAGTGGACTGGACATTAGATAGTACTGTTTATATGTATATAATGTAACAATAGATTTATATTTGCATATGACTTACTACCTTTACGGTAGATTTTGCTATTGTTTTTATTTTAAATGAGATTTTTTACAGTATTTTTAACTACACACCCTGACACAGCTGTATAAATCACAATTACACATCACCAGAATAATTTTAAATCTACAGTGTTGCTTATCACCCAGATATATTTAGACTTCAAGATATTTTATAGTGAACAAATTTTAATTGATAGCATACATTAACCCTCACGCCATTAATATAAAACCTCTGTTATACTTATATTCTAATCCTCCTTACATTAATGCTCGCCCAAGAACAATAGTTAGGGCGAGGGTGAATAAATCCAAATAGTTATGTCAGCGTTTAGGGGAGTCATGACCTTCTTGTTTTCGGCTTGCGGATCGGGAGGTCGTGGGTTCGAACCCCGGCCGGGTCTTACCAAAGACTTTAAAGTTGGTAGTAGTGGCTTCCCTCCTAACGCTCGGGGCTAAGGGGACAGCATTACGCCTGACTCATCGGTGTCAGTATAATGGACCGGCCGGGTTCAGTCCCTGGGCACCTCATAAGTGCCCCTGTGCTATAATGATAGAAATGTCGCTGCGCAGAATCGACAAAAACGCCGGCTAATCCCTAATCCCTAATCCCTTCTTGTTTTGTAAAAGATTTTATGTTTATGAATTTACTTCAGATAAAATACATGTTATGCGGCTTATGTTTAAGCAAAGCAGATATAAGTAAGTCATTATAAACAAAGTGAAAAAGGTAAAACTATATCTGTAACATTTAGTGTAAGTTGTTTTCTGTTTGTTTTATAACACATTAAAATGCATACTTTGAAAATTGGGAGTGAATATAGGCTGTCTTATGGGAGGAAATATAATTCTTTATTTCACAGGTGGAGGGGACAGAATCCCCAATGATATCCATGGCAAAATATATGTTTAAGATGTCTGGCAGTTATTTAGATAGAACTACTTTAAGTCTTGACAACTAAACTTTAATAATTTTTGGCTTTTTTTTCCAGTTTTGCTAAGTGTTTTCACATCATCTGCATACGGGTGTGGGCTGCTGGAGAAACCTTGTGGTAAAACCTGTTGTAAAGGTAACCAACACTTTCTTACTTGGCTTGGATAAACTAATGTTGTAGCATGGTTTAATTGTCCAGAGTAAAGCATTATTATTAATATTTTTATAACCTCTTCTAATACCTCTAATTTTTGTTAAATAAGTTATAGTAATTAAAAACTAGAGTTTACAATTCTGTCATTAATAACTTCCTATCTAAGACAATGTCAGTGCAAGGACATTTTTTATTCAAATAGATCTGGATGTGTTTTTTTTTTTCAATGGTTGCATTTGAGAAACTCTTCAGGAAGTGCGAGGTTACAGCTCTGTAAAACCTGTTTAAGCACCACCGTCAGTCCCTTTTGCTGACTAACGGTTCCAAGACAGTAACTGTTATGTTTGCTCTTTCTGTTTAATGACTCATCATGTATTTGTCCTTACTTTTACATTTGGCTTGCATGTGAATACCTTTGTCCTTTGTCATTTAAAATTTTGGTATATGTTGCAATGCTCATAGGACTTTGTCATATTTCCTTATTTCTCTTACATATATTCCAGCAACAGGCTCACAGCCATGAATGTCAAGCTTCTTGATTTGAAAAAAGATAGAAAGATTTATTATGTTTTTGGAGGTTTAAAAAATGGATTAGAAGTAAACATAAAACTTAAGCTCTACGAGTTGGACCCCCCTTTTTCAGTTTTAATAAAAGCAAATCAAGAAGAGACCAAATGAAGTAATTATTGAATGATGCTACTGTTTTTAAATTCACCCCCCAATGAACTTGTTTACAAATTACTCTCATATACTGTCTAAGTCACTGATGGTCAAAGCCATTGAAAAAATATCTGTGACCATTGATTGGCAAATGATTTTTTTTATTATTAAAGTTATAAGCGCAATAAAAAAACATATTCATGGATACTTTATTTTAAGATCATAACTATTTTATGTAAATGTTGTGCACAGTATCTGAACTCACTTATGAAATGGACTTAAATTAATACATATAATTTTGTCAAGATGTTTGTGCCAGAGCTTAAAATAGATCATTTGGAAATCATTGAATGAAGAAAGAGATGGAGCTTAGGTGGAGTCCAAACTCTAAGCAGTCTTATATATAAAATTGGATGAAAGTTTGATGTATGTAACTTTGTTTCGATTTATTGTATTTTATGTCTATATATAAAACGTAAATATTTAAAGTAGAGCCAATTTAAATATAGGTAAGGCCCCAGCAAAAAAATGATACATTTTGGGCTGGATAAGAATTGCAATGTAGCAGTATATCAGTAATATTTATATTGGGCTGGGTAAGAATAACTATGTAGCAATATGTCAGTAATATTTATATTGGGCTGGGTAAAAATTGCAATGTACCAATATATCAGTAATATCTATATTGGCCTTGGTAAAAATCGTAATGTAGCAATATATCAGTATTATTTATATTATGCTTGGTTAAAAATCGTAATGTAGCAATATATCAGTAATATTTATATTGGGCTGGGTAAAAATCATTATGTAGCAATATATCAGTAATATTTATATTGGGCTGGGTAAAAATCATTATGTAGCAATATATCAGTAATACTTGTATTGGGCTTGGTAAGAATCACAATGTAGCAATATGTCAGTAATATTTATATTGGACTGGGTAAGAATCGCAGTGTAGCAATATATCAGTAATATTTATTTTGGGCTTGGTAAGAATCACAATGTAGCAATATATCAGTAATATTTATATTGGACTGGGTAAAAATCGCAGTGAAGCAATATATCAGTAATATTTATATTGGACTGGGTAAGAATCGCAGTGTAGCAATATATCAGTAATATTTATATTGGGCTTGGTAAGAATCACAATGTAGCAATATATCAGTAATATTGCACATCCCTAATAAAAATGCACATATTTAACAGCTAAATGATAACATTTAAATTACTAATCTTCATTTCATTTGTATTTTAAAAGTTAAGTGTGTATCTGAATTAAAATTTCTATTTCCAAACTCCTAACTGGCATTTAACTTGATGCCATATCAAGTCACATGGCTTAAAGTAGTGTGAGCCTGTAACAGAAGTAGATGTTATAAGGCATCGTCGGATACCCCCGGTTGATGCTATTAGGTTACTCTCCATTCATCAAACGTAATAGAATCAGCCGGGGGTATCCGACGATGGTTATAAGGTGATGGTGTAACGGTGTGTGAGAGGGACAACCCAACACCTCTAACCTGGTTTAACTACCAAGGGCTAAGTTTATAAAACCGGACCAGGTAGCACAATCTGAAGAGCATTGGTTTAATACCAAAGTTGTTAAAAATGGTAGTGATATAGCTCCCTTGCTAATGCTCAAGCAAATATAAGGGTTTTTCCATGACTGGTTTGCCTGGTGTCAGGATAATGTGACAGGGTGTGGTTTCATGCCATGTGTTCATGCCTTGCTATACACAGCGAAGGCAACACTATTTCTGCTTCAAGTGGACACATTTACTCAAATACTGTTGGTGGGACGATAAACCCAATAAACAATAAGGTTATACAACTTTTAGCTGAATTCTGAGATCATCCTCAAGACACCGATCAATCAGATTTTAACCTTCATTTAAAATCCAGCGAATTGAATCCACAAGAATGGTCTCGGACTTGAGCTCAAAGTGTTATAACTGCAGACCCACTTGGTATAAAGACAAGTCTGATGTAAGGTTGCTTTTGTCATGTGTTTGTTTCCTTTAGAAATCTTTCCATGAACTGTAAATAATCTTAAAACATGTGGACATTCGTTACAGTTTTAAGTAAATTTAGAAAGTGAGCCAAATTTTGAGTTAAACATTGACATAACATTCTGTAGTATGTGACATAACATTCTGTAGAATGTGACATAACATTCTGTAGTATGTGATATAACATGTAGCATGTGATATAACATCCTGTAGCATCTGAAATTACATTATGTAGCATGTAATATAACATCCTGTAGCATCTTACATAACATTCTGTAGTATGTGATATAACATTCTCTAGCATATGATATAACATTCTGTAGCATGTGATATAACATGTAGTATGTGACATAACATTCTGTAGCATATGATATAACATTCTGTAGCATGTGACATAACATTCTGTAGCATATGATATAACATTCTGTAGCATGTGATATAACATTCTCTAGCATATGATATAACATTCTGTAGCATGTGACATAACATTCTCTAGCATATGATATAACATTATGTAGCATGTGATATAACATTCTGTAGCATCTTACATAACATTCTCTAGCATATGATATAACATTCTGTAGCATATGACATAACATTCTGTAGCATGTGATATAACATTCTGTAGTATGTGACATAACATTCTGTAGCATATGATATAACATTCTGTAGCATATGACATAACATTCTGTAGCATATGACATAACATTCTGTAGCATGTGACATAACATTCTGTAGCATATGACATAACATTCTGTAGCATGTGACATAACATTCTTTAGCATGTGACATAACATTCTGTAGCATATGATAAAACATTCTCTAGCATATGACATAACATTCTCTAGCATATGACATAACATTCTGTAGCATGTGACATAACATTCTGTAGCATGTGACATAACATTCTGTAGCATGTGACATAACATTCTCTAGCATATGACATAACATTCTGTAGCATGTGACATAACATTCTGTAGCATGTGACATAACATTCTGTAGCATATGATATAACATTCTGTAGCATATGACATAACATTCTGTAGCATATGATATAACATTCTGTAGTATGTGACATAACATTCTGTAGCATGTGACATAACATTCTGTAGCATATGACATAACATTCTGTAGCATATGATATAACATTCTGTAGCATATGATATAACATTCTGTAGCATATGACATAACATTCTGTAGCATATGATATAACATTCTGTAGCATATGATATAACATTCTGTAGCATATGACATAACATTCTGTAGTATGTGACATAACATTCTGTAGTATGTGATATAACATTCTGTAGTATGTGACATAACATTCTGTAGCATATGACATAACATTCTGTAGCATGTGACATAACATTCTGTAGTATGTGACATAACATTCTGTAGCATGTGATATAACATTCTGTAGTATGTGACATAACATTCTGTAGCATGTGACATAACATTCTGTAGCATATGATATAACATTCTGTAGCATATGATATAACATTCTGTAGCATGTGACATAACATTCTGTAGCATATGATAAAACATTCTCTAGCATATGACATAACATTCTCTAGCATATGATATAACATTCTGTAGCATCTTACATAACATTCTCTAGCATATGATATAACATTCTGTAGCATATGACATAACATTCTGTAGCATGTGATATAACATTCTGTAGCATATGATAAAACATTCTGTAGTATGTGACATAACATTCTGTAGCATATGACATAACATTCTGTAGCATATGATATAACATTCTGTAGCATATGACATAACATTCTGTAGTATGTGACATAACATTCTGTAGCATATGATATAACATTCTGTAGCATATGACATAACATTCTGTAGTATGTGACATAACATTCTGTAGCATATGATATAACATTCTGTAGCATATGACATAACATTCTGTAGCATGTGACATAACATTCTGTAGCATGTGACATAACATTCTGTAGCATGTGACATAACATTCTGTAGCATATGATATAACATTCTGTAGCATATGATATAACATTCTGTAGCATATGACATAACATTCTGTAGCATGTGACATAACATTCTGTAGCATATGATAAAACATTCTCTAGCATATGACATAACATTCTCTAGCATATGATATAACATTCTGTAGCATCTTACATAACATTCTCTAGCATATGATAAAACATTCTCTAGCATATGACATAACATTCTCTAGCATATGATATAACATTCTGTAGCATCTTACATAACATTCTCTAGCATATGATATAACATTCTGTAGCATATGACATAACATTCTGTAGCATGTGATATAACATTCTGTAGCATATGATAAAACATTCTCTAGCATATGACATAACATTCTCTAGCATATGATATAACATTCTGTAGCATCTTACATAACATTCTCTAGCATATGATATAACATTCTGTAGCATATGACATAACATTCTGTAGCATGTGACATAACATTCTGTAGCATATGATAAAACATTCTCTAGCATATGACATAACATTCTCTAGCATATGATATAACATTCTGTAGCATCTTACATAACATTCTGTAGCATGTGGCATAACATTCTGTAGCATATGACATAACATTCTGTAGCATGTGATATAACATTCTGTAGCATATGATAAAACATTCTCTAGCATATGACATAACATTCTGTAGCATGTGATATAACATTCTCTAGCATGTGATATAACATTATGTAGCATATGATATAACATTCTGTAGCATGTGATATAACATGTAGTATGTGACATAACATTCTGTAGAATGTGACATAACATTCTGTAGTAATTGATATTACATGTAGCATGTGATTTAACATTCTGTAGTATGTGACATAACATTCTGTAATATGTGACATAACTTTCTGTAGTATGTGACATAACATTCTGTAGTATGTGACATAACATTCTGTAGTATGTGACATAACATTCTGTAGTATGTGACATAACATTCTGTAGAATGTGACATAACATGTAGCATGTGATATAACATTCTGTAGCATGTGACATAACATTCTGTAGTATGTGACATAACATTCTGTAGTATGTGACATAACATTCTGTAGAATGTGACATAACATGTAGCATGTGATATAACATTCTGTAGCATGTGACATAACATTCTGTAGTATGTGATATAACATTCTGTAGAATGTGACATAACATGTAGTATGTGATATAACATTCTGTAGAATGTGACATAACATGTAGTATGTGACATAACATTCTGTAGTATGTGACATAACATTCTGTAGTATGTGACATAACATTCTGTAGTATGTGATATAACATGTAGCATGTGATATAACATTTTGTAGTATGTGACATAACATTCTGTAGTATGTGACATAACATTCTGTAGTATGTGACATAACATTCTGTAGTATGTGACATAACATTCTGTAGTAATTGATATTACATGTAGCATGTGATTTAACAGTCTGTAGTATGTGACATAACATTCTGTAGTATGTGACATAACATTCTGTAGTAATTGATATTACATGTAGCATGTGATTTAACAGTCTGTAGTATGTGACATAACAGTCTGTAGTATGTGACATAACATTCTGTAGTAATTGATATTACATGTAGCATGTGATTTAACAGTCTGTAGTATGTGACATAACAGTCTGTAGTATGTGACATAACATTCTGTAGTATGTGACATAACAGTCTGTAGTAATTGATATTACATGTAGCATGTGATTTAACAGTCTGTAGTATGTGACATAACATTCTGTAGTAATTGATATTACATGTAGCATGTGATTTAACAGTCTGTAGTATGTGACATAACATTCTGTAGCATGTGACATAACATTCTGTAGTATGTGACAACATTCTGTAGTATGTGACATAACATTCTGTAGTAATTGATATTACATGTAGCATGTGATTTAACAGTCTGTAGTATGTGACATAACATTCTGTAGTATGTGACATAACATTCTGTAGTATGTGACATAACATTCTGTAGCATGTGACATAACATTCTGTAGTATGTGACATAACATTCTGTAGTAATTGATATTACATGTAGCATGTGATTTAACATTCTGTAGTATGTGACATAACATTCTGTAATATGTGACATAACTTTCTGTAGTATGTGACATAACATTCTGTAGTATGTGACATAACATTCTGTAGTATGTGACATAACATTCTGTAGAATGTGACATAACATGTAGCATGTGATATAACATTCTGTAGCATGTGACATAACATTCTGTAGTATGTGACATAACATTCTGTAGTATGTGACATAACATTCTGTAGAATGTGACATAACATGTAGCATGTGATATAACATTCTGTAGCATGTGACATAACATTCTGTAGTATGTGATATAACATTCTGTAGAATGTGACATAACATGTAGTATGTGATATAACATTCTGTAGAATGTGACATAACATGTAGTATGTGACATAACATTCTGTAGTATGTGACATAACATTCTGTAGTATGTGACATAACATTCTGTAGTATGTGATATAACATGTAGCATGTGATATAACATTTTGTAGTATGTGACATAACATTCTGTAGTATATGACATAACATTCTGTAGTATGTGACATAACATTCTGTAGTATGTGACATAACATTCTGTAGTAATTGATATTACATGTAGCATGTGATTTAACAGTCTGTAGTATGTGACATAACATTCTGTAGTATGTGACATAACATTCTGTAGTAATTGATATTACATGTAGCATGTGATTTAACAGTCTGTAGTATGTGACATAACAGTCTGTAGTATGTGACATAACATTCTGTAGTAATTGATATAACATGTAGCATGTGATTTAACATTCTGTAGCATGTGACATAACATTCTGTAGTATGTGACATAACATTCTGTAGTATGTGACATAACATTCTGTAGTATGTGACATAACATTCTGTAGTATGTGACATAACATTCTGTAGTATGTGACATAACATTCTGTAGTATGTGACATAACATTCTGTCATAACATTCTGTAGTATGTGACATAACATTCTGTAGTAATTGATATTACATGTAGCATGTGATTTAACAGTCTGTAGTATGTGACAAAACATTCTGTAGTATGTGACAAAACATTCTGTGGCATGTGACATAACATTCTGTAGTAATTGATATTACATGTAGCATGTGATTTAACAGTCTGTAGTATGTGACATAACATTCTGTAGTATGTGACATAACATTCTGTAGTATGTGACATAACATTCTGTAGCATGTGACATAACATTCTGTAGTAATTGATATTACATGTATTATGTGATTTAACAGTCTGTAGTATGTGACATAACATTCTGTAGTATGTGACATAACATTCTGTAGTATGTGACATAACATTCTGTAGTATGTGACATAACAGTCTGTAGCATGTGATATAACATTCTGTAGTATGTGACATAACATTCTGTAGTATGTGGCATAACATTCTGTAGTATGTGACATAACATTCTGTAGTATGTGACATAACATTCTGTAGTATGTGACATAACATTCTGTAGTATATGACATAACATTCTGTAGTATGTGACATAACAGTCTGTAGTAATTGATATTACATGTAGCATGTGATTTAACAGTCTGTAGTATGTGACATAACATTCTGTAGTAATTGATATTACATGTAGCATGTGATTTAACAGTCTGTAGTATGTGACATAACAGTCTGTAGTATGTGACATAACATTCTGTAGTATGTGACATAACATTCTGTCGTATATGACATAACATTCTGTAGTATGTGACATAACAGTCTGTAGTAATTGATATTACATGTAGCATGTGATTTAACAGTCTGTAGTATGTGACATAACATTCTGTAGTAATTGATATTACATGTAGCATGTGATTTAACAGTCTGTAGTATGTGACATAACATTCTGTAGTATGTGACATAACAGTCTGTAGTATGTGACATAACATTCTGTAGTATGTGACATAACATTCTGTAGTAATTGATATTACATGTAGCATGTGATTTAACAGTCTGTAGTATGTGACATAACATTCTGTAGTATGTGACATAACATTCTGTAGTAATTGATATTACATGTAGCATGTGATTTAACAGTCTGTAGTATGTGACATAACAGTCTGTAGTATGTGACATAACATTCTGTAGTAATTGATATAACATGTAGCATGTGATTTAACATTCTGTAGCATGTGACATAACATTCTGTAGTATGTGACATAACATTCTGTAGTATGTGACATAACATTCTGTAGTATGTGACATAACATTCTGTAGTAATTGATATTACATGTAGCATGTGATTTAACAGTCTGTAGTATGTGACATAACAGTCTGTAGTATGTGACATAACATTCTGTAGTATGTGACATAACATTCTGTAGTATGTGACATAACAGTCTGTAGTAATTGATATTACATGTAGCATGTGATTTAACAGTCTGTAGTATGTGACATAACATTCTGTAGTAATTGATATTACATGTAGCATGTGATTTAACAGTCTGTAGTATGTGACATAACATTCTGTAGCATGTGACATAACATTCTGTAGTATGTGACATAACATTCTGTAGTATGTGACATAACATTCTGTAGTAATTGATATTACATGTAGCATGTGATTTAACAGTCTGTAGTATGTGACATAACATTCTGTAGTATGTGACATAACATTCTGTAGCATGTGACATAACATTCTGTAGTATGTGACATAACATTCTGTAGTATGTGACATAACATTCTGTAGTAATTGATATTACATGTAGCATGTGATTTAACAGTCTGTAGTATGTGACATAACATTCTGTAGTATGTGACATAACATTCTGTAGTATGTGACATAACATTCTGTAGTATATGATATAACATTCTGTAGTATGTGACATAACATTCTGTAGTATGTGACATAACATTCTGTAGTATGTGACATAACATTCTGTAGTATGTGACATAACATTCTGTAGTATGTGACATAACATTCTGTAGTATGTGACATAACATTCTGTCATAACATTCTGTAGTATGTGACATAACATTCTGTAGTAATTGATATTACATGTAGCATGTGATTTAACAGTCTGTAGTATGTGACAAAACATTCTGTAGTATGTGACATAACATTCTGTAGCATGTGACATAACATTCTGTAGTAATTGATATTACATGTAGCATGTGATATAACATTTTGTAGTATGTGACATAACATTCTGTAGTAATTGATATTACATGTAGCATGTGATTTAACAGTCTGTAGTATGTGACAAAACATTCTGTAGTATGTGACAAAACATTCTGTAGCATGTGACATAACATTCTGTAGTAATTGATATTACATGTAGCATGTGATTTAACAGTCTGTAGTATGTGACATAACATTCTGTAGCATGTGACATAACATTCTGTAGTAATTGATATTACATGTAGCATGTGATTTAACAGTCTGTAGTATGTGACATAACATTCTGTAGTATGTGACATAACATTCTGTAGTATGTGACATAACATTCTGTAGTATGTGACATAACAGTCTGTAGCATGTGATATAACATTCTGTAGTATGTGACATAACATTCTGTAGTATGTGACATAACATTCTGTAGTATGTGACATAACATTCTGTAGTATGTGACATAACATTCTGTAGTATGTGACATAACATTCTGTAGTATATGACATAACATTCTGTAGTATGTGACATAACAGTCTGTAGTATGTGACATAACATTCTGTAGTAATTGATATTACATGTAGCATGTGATTTAACATTCTGTAGTATGTGACATAACATTCTGTAGTATGTGACATAACATTCTGTAGTATGTGACATAACATTCTGTAGTATGTGACATAACATTCTGTAGTAATTGATATTACATGTAGCATGTGACATAACATTCTGTAGTAATTGATATTACATGTAGCATGTGATTTAACAGTCTGTAGTATGTGACATAACATTCTGTAGTATGTGACATAACATTCTGTAGTATGTGACATAACATTCTGTAGTATGTGACATAACAGTCTGTAGCATGTGATATAACATTCTGTAGTATGTGACATAACATTCTGTAGTATGTGACATAACTTTCAGTAGTATGTGACATAACATTCTGTAGTATGTGACATAACTTTCTGTAGTATGTGACATAACATTCTGTAGTATGTGACATAACATTCTGTAGTATGTGACATAACATTCTGTAGTATGTGATTTAACATTCTGTAGTATGTGACATAACATTCTGTAGAATGTGACATAACATTCTGTAGAATGTGACATAACATTATGTAGTATGTGACATAACATTCTGTAGAATGTGACATAACATTCTGTAGTATGTGACGTAACATTCTGTAGAATGTGACATAACAGTCTGTAGGATGTGACATAACATTCTGTAGTAATTGATATTACATGTAGCATGTGATTTAACAGTCTGTAGTATGTGACATAACATTCTGTAGTATGTGACATAACATTCTGTTGTATGTGACATAACATTCTGTAGTATGTGACATAACATTCTGTAGTAATTTATATAACATGTAGCATGTGATTTCACAGTCTGTAGTATGTGACATAACATTCTGTAGTATGTGACATAACATTCTGTAGTATGTGACATAACATTCTGTAGAATGTGACATAACATTCTGTAGTATGTGACATAACATTCTGTAGAATGTGACATAACATTCTGTAGTATGTGATATAACATGTAGCATGTGATATAACATTTTGAAGTATGTGACATAACATTCTGTAGTATGTGACATAACATGTAGCATGTGATATAACATTTTGTAGTATGTGACATAACATTCTGTAGTATGTGACATAACATTCTGTAGTATGTGACATAACATTCTGTAGTATGTGACATAACATTCTGTAGTATGTGACATAACATTCTGTAGTATGTGACATAACATGTAGCATGTGATATAACATTTTGTAGTATGTGACATAACATTCTGTAGTATGTGACATAACATTCTGTAGTATGTGACATAACATTCTGTAGCATGTGACATAACATTTTGTAGCATGTGACATAACATTCTGTAGTTATGTGACATAACATTCTGTAGTATGTGACATAACATTCTGTAGTATGTGACATAACATTCTGTAGCATGTGAAATAACATTTTGTAGTATGTGACATAACATTCTGTAGTTATGTGACATAACATTCTGTAGTATGTGACATAACATTCTGTAGTTATGTGACATAACATTCTGTAGTATGTGACATAACATTCTGTAGCATGTGATATAACATTTTGTAGTATGTGACATAACATTCTGTAGTTATGTGACATAACATTCTGTAGTATGTGACATAACATTCTGTAGTATGTGACATAACATTCTGTAGTATGTGATATAACATGTAGCATGTGATATAACATTTTGTAGTATGTGACATAACATTCTGTAGTATGTGACATAACATTCTGTAGTATGTGACATAACATTCTGTAGTATGTGACATAACATTCTGTAGTATGTGACATAACATTCTGTGGTATGTGACATAACATTCTGTAGTATGTGACATAACATTCTGTAGTATGTGACATAACATTCTGTAGTATGTGACATAACATTCTGTAGCATGTGATATAACATTTTGTAGTATGTGACATAATATTCTGTAGTTATGTGACATAACATTCTGTAGTATGTGACATAACATTCTGTAGTATGTGACATAACATGTAGCATGTGATATAACATTTTGTAGTATGTGACATAACATTCTGTAGTATGTGACATAACATTCTGTAGTATGTGACATAACATTCTGTAGAATGTGACATAACATTCTGTAGTATGTGACATAACATTCTGTAGTATGTGACATAACATTCTGTAGAATGTGACATGACAGTCTGTAGTATGTGACATAACATTCTGTAGTATGTGACATAACATTCTGTAGTAATTGATATAACATGTAGCATGTGATTTAACAGTCTGTAGTATGTGACATAACATTCTGTAGTATGTGACATAACATTCTGTAGTAATTGATATTACATGTAGCATGTGATTTAACAGTCTGTAGTATGTGACATAACATTCTGTAGTATGTGACATAACATTCTGTAGTATGTGACATAACATTCTGTAGTAATTGATATAACATGTAGCATGTGATTTAACAGTCTGTAGTATGTGACATAACATTCTGTAGTATGTGACATAACATTCTGTAGTATGTGATATTACATGTAGCATGTGATTTAACAGTCTGTAGTAAGTGACATAACATTCTGTAGTATGTGACATAACATTCTGTAGAATGTGACATAACATTCTGTAGTATGTGACATAACATTCTGTAGTAGGTGACATAACATTCTGTAGAATGTGACATAACATTCTGTAGTATGTGATATAACATGTAGCATGTGATATAACATTTTGTAGTATGTGACATAACATTCTGTAGTATGTGACATAACATTCTGTAGAATGTGACATAACATTCTGTAGTATGTGACATAACATTCTGTAGTATGTGACATAACATGTAGCATGTGATATAACATTTTGTAGTATGTGACATAACATTCTGTAGTATGTGACATAACATTCTGTAGTATGTGACATAACATTCTGTAGTATGTGATATAACATGTAGCATGTGATATAACATTTTGTAGTATGTGACATAACATTCTGTAGTATGTGACATAACATTCTGTAGTATGTGACATAACATTCTGTAGTATGTGACATAACATTCTGTAGTTTGTGACATAACATTCTGTAGTATGTGACATAACATTCTGTAGTATGTGACATAACATTCTGTAGTATGTGATATAACATTCTGTAGTATGTGACATAGCATACTGTTGCATGTAATATAACATCCTGTAGCATCTGACATTACATTCTGTAGCATGTGATATAACTTGTGGCATGTGATATAACATGTAGCATGTGATATAACATTCTCTAGCATATGATATAACTTGTGGCATGTGATATTACATGTAGCATGTGATATAACATTCTCTAGCATATGATATAACATTCTGTAGCATGTGACATAGCATTCTCTAGCATGTGATATAACTTGTGGCATGTGATATAACTTGTGGCATGTGATATAACATGTAGCATGTGACATAAAATGTAGTATGTGACATAACATTCTGTAGTATGTGACATAACATGTAGCATATGATATAACATTCTGTAGCATGTGACATAACATTCTCTAGCATGTGATATAACTTGTGGCATGTGATATAACTTGTGGCATGCGACATAACATTCTCTAGTATGTGATATAACATGTAGCATGTGATATAACATTCTGTGGTATGTGACATAACATTCTGTAGTATGTGATATAACATGTCGCATGTGATATAACATTCTGTGGTATGTGACATAACATTCTGTAGTATGTGATATAACATGTAGCATGTGATATAACATTCTGTGGTATGTGACATAACATTCTGTAGTATGTGATAAAACATTCTGTAGCATATGATATAACATTCTGTAGTATATGACATAACATTCTGTAGCATGTGATAAAACATTCTGTAGCATGTGATATAACATACTGTAGCATGTAATATAACATTATATAGCATGTTACATAACATTCTTTTGCATGTATTTGAACAATAGAGAAAAATGTCTATGTACAACAACAACAAAATTATCCATGTAAAGATATTAATTTTGTTTTTCTTTCTTATTTTATAGTAACTGACTACTGTGAGGAAGGTGTCGATGGTGTGGACACCTGTTACCCCGTTGGATCAAAAATAGACTGCTCCTGTAAGTATAGACTTATTATTTTTCTAGAAAAATTGAACACTTTATTGTAGGAAGGCGACTTCATGTTACATGTAAATCTGTGCCCACCCATATTATAATTCCTTGTGCTGGCACATGTTTATGTTAAATATGACTGTTTAGGATTGCGGTTCTTTCCAATAGTAATTTGAATAAAATAAACAAATAAAAATGTTGGAAATGCTAATTACAACAGCCAAATAGTGTTTTATAACAGTACTCGTATAAAACTGTTAATCAGGGTTCATGTTGTTATATTCAGCTATTTAAAACTACACAGCCCCTCACTATATAGGGACGACCCCCAGCTGGGGCATCAACTTTAGTGTAAGTTATTATAATTTTCTGACCTGCGATCCACCTGTTGAACTACCCAGACATTTTCTGGGGTTTTGCTCCCCACAAATATTGACAAATGTTGCTATTAATGGCATTGATGTGAAGTATATTAAAAACTTTAAAAAAATCACTGTTCCACCTTGCTTTTAAACTGCTTAAGGGAAGAAGGTGTTGCCCACGGTGTAGTAATAGTCACTGACTTATTACTGCTCTCTGCTTAGCCTCTCACTATTTTTGGTTCCAATGTAATGTAGGAAGGTCTTCCAGCTGACCTGCAGTGCGCCGGTGGTTCTACCCAGACATTTGTCTGGGGTTTTCCTCTACTAAAATAACTGGACATTGCTATTATAACCATATTGCAATGAATTTAAAAAATAAACATAACAAAAACCACCTGTTGATGTCAATGTTGTAGACATATACTACTGCTACAAGCCCACATCATGCTGTGGCTTCAGCTCCTGTTGTCCGGCTAACTCAACATGCTGTGGTTACAAATGCTGCCACAAGGACTCCACCTGCTGTGGCAAAGGTTTCGGCCACTGTTGCCCACCCAACAGTATCTGCTGTGGTGTGGCCACCTGCTGTCCGGAGGGATCTACATGCAAGAGTGGCTTCCAGTGTATCGCTAAATCATCTTCAAGGTATGTGGAGAAACCATGGCCAAGCAGATTGATTGGCACTACTTCGCCACTGGTTGCCCTGTTTTTAAGTCCCATCAGGACAAAAATTGCAGTATGAGTAGGTCATCCAGCTTAAACATAGCACATCAAAGGTTCTTCGCAGTAAATTGTTCACCACTAATTGTCATAGCAAAAATTATTGTTACTATGATGCTGCAATGCAATTAAAAAAAAAATCAACAAAACATCCTTAAGGAAGTTCCGAACAATTGTTCTCCTTAACAATAGTTTGCGATTATTATTTTCACTTTCAGCTTTTGTGTATAAAAAAGTGAACAGTCTAACTTTCCCTTTCATACAACATGGAAAAAATAGTTATTTTCTCTGTACTAAATTCCTAATCTCTGTTTTCTGTTTTATTTTCAGTATCTTGGGTAGTCGTTGGTATCTCTCAGCAGTGATTGTAATCCCAATGATTATTGTGGCCTTATTACTGCGTCAGAGGCTTCTCCGGAGACGCAGTAAGTGAAACCATTGTTGTTAGTATTATCAAAGAGAAGAGACTTATCAAAATTTTCCCCTTAATTGGCTTTGAGCTTGCCTTGCATGAAATCAGCACTGAAAAGCACTGTTTGGGCAGTGTAAGTTGTACCTTGGAAGTGATTAAACGTATGCAAATAATGGTAAATTAATTGTGCAAATTGGCAAATCTTCAGCTGCAAAACATCCACTTCTTCTCAGCAAAGATTATACATTGTGATAAAAGCTACAACACAGTCACTAACTTTACCAATTATAGAAACTATTGTATTAACCATACAATAATTTCCTGGGCTTCACAACAGACTGGTTAGAGTCGCTGACTACCCATGCGGAAATCTGGGGTCTTTCTCCACCATTAATTATCTGGATGTTGCTAATATCATCATAATTGTGTCGGATGTAAAAAAAAATATACCATACTCTCAATATGATTGCTTTTTTACTAAAATTAGGTCTAAAATGTTACATAACTGATTTTTAATGCTACCGGACATGACTTAAATCCACTGAGTTCAAAATTAACTCCCAGCTTTAAGTTGATTGGTAAACCACCCATAGTAAATGGCTCTGTCATGCTAGTTTTGATTCATTTCTTCAACACTACATCCCCGTGATCTGAATCTAATTTTATCCCGATTGTAAACCCTGTATAGAGGCTCAGCATGAGATATGGCAAATATCTGGGCCTAGTACACAATGTATAGTCGGTGGAATGCTCGTTTTAATAACATTGTTCTTCCTTCTCCCCTTAAATCACTGGGTGATATTTCTGCATCACCTTGTCATTCATAAATCGTCAGTTAATGTATATCTGCATTACACAATTAAATCATTTGAACATCTATTTAAACAAATTACAATATAAATGTTAACATTTGCAGTATTTTGGACATCAATAATTGACATTTTTATAACAAGTGAAACACATTGAACCTGGTAGCGATAGAGCATTGTCTCAAGGTAAGGAGGCCCCTGGTTCAATCCAGGGCTGCGACATACCAAAGTCGTTACAAATGGTAGTGGTATAGCTCCCTTGCTAACGCTCAAGCAAATACAAGAGTGGGCATGCTATACACAGTGAAGGCAGAATTACATCTTCATCTGGACAACGTCTTCTGATAACTGAAATACTGTTTGATGGACAATAAACCCAATAAACAAGTGAAACTATAATCTTATAACAAGTCTCTGTGGTATCTGTAGCCGAGTGATTAGAGTCGCTGTCTTGAGACTCGTCATCCCCTCAAGCATAGGTTGGTGTCAGGGGTTCGGTGAGATCTTTCATGTTGGAAGATTTTCTAGTTAACCTGCAGTGTGCCAGTGGTTCTACCTAGACAAATTTCTGGCATCTTCCTCCACAAATAATTAGTTGGATGTCGACAGTATGACAATAGTTGTTTCAATGCTTTAAATCTTGATGACAGGTAGTTGGTTATCCATTTATTTACCTAGTTGTTTAAAATGACCACAGACTCAAGCTCAACTTTTTATGACTAAGGCCTTAGTCAACTTCACCGACACCCAATAATTTTGTCAACAGTTTTGTTTTATTCCTAAAAGTTCTTACAAAATATTTTTATTTCAATTTTTCTTAAAGGAAATGCTCAAAATGCTGGACGTGTGTTGAGCACAAATACAGGTGGCACAGATACCTCGATGGCTAATGCCCATTCATTTGTGCCTGCATATGACTACAATGCTCCACCCCCATCCTACACAGAAATAGGCCATAATCCTTCACCAGGGATGTATGAGGTCTCCCCACCCCCATATGAGGAAGTAGTAAAGATTGCGGAGCAAAATGATGCCCACAACTCTTCACAGCAGCCTGGAGTGGATCAGACCACACTGTCAACACAGCAGCCTGGAGTGCCCTATGAGCAACCTTCTCAGGAACATTCGAGTCAGCCCTCACAGGCACAACACTTTGAACATACTGGTCGCCCCTCCGACAATACACCCATATAGGATATCTATGCAAGAATAGGTGCATAATTTTTTAAACGGCATGTATTAAGGCCCAGGGACAAAATTCAGACAAATTTACCAGCTTTAAATACAACATTAGAAATGATCATCATAGTGCCCAATGAGACTAGCTGCTGTTACATGTTTAAAAACAAGGATAAGCCCAATGACGAGATTAATGAATAGTCTCCCTAGAATAATCCCTAAATACAAGTAGGTCCTTCCATTTGTTTTACTCGGTTTTTATGCTTGTTCTTTTTGGATTGTATGTTGACTTTTCTGCCTTTCTTGTGATACCCAGGTTAACCATCATCAAACAACACTTTTATTTTCTTTTTTAAATAACAAATCTCTAAGTATGTTAATGAAATATGAGCTTATATTTATGCAAAAGTAAGAAATTTCACTGTTTATAATTGCAATATCTACAAAAGAGCAGGCCAAGAATTTCAACTAAAAGTACCTACTTACTCTTCGGAATATCTCACACATTATCTAACAAGGGAGACAATTTCCCTCTCACCAATGTACCCCATTAAGTTTACAAGTACAAGTCATTTATCAATTAAAACAGAACATTGTATGAGTAACAGCTTCAAAGTAAGGAGATTTATTTAGTTTATTTTTATTGATATACAACAATATATTTAGTTTTTATTGACACAACAATATACATTTACAGGGGTATATGCCACTGTACTGCTTAAAGAAGCATTCCTGGAAGACTTTTGTTACACGTATTCTTGATCTGACATGTGAACAAAGCTAAATATAATTTAGAGGAATCTCACAATTTTTATATACCTTTAAACTCTTATTTTGGAAAAAGAACCATTACAAAAACTCTGTCTAGACTGATGATTTTTCATATTAAATATGTATCAGCAATTAATCACTGTTAATACATCAATGGTTTCCACGATATTCTCATATAATTATATGTTTTACCTTGGAGAGGTGGTTTTGCTACAACAGCATTTTAGTCTTTTCTCTTTAAGGTTAACACACACAAAAGCTTAAAATAGCCCCATTATGTCAGTAAATGTCAACATGTGTCAGTATCTTCAAGAACATTCATTTATTTAACATACACAGCCTGGAACTGTGTCCTTTTTTCTATGAAAAAAACTTGCCTTTCTTTTAAGTGATGCATATGCATGTAAATAACAGGTGATGTAAGTAAGATTGAAAAAAACTTTGATCATTTGTTGAAATGGTTATTTGGGTTCTGAGGTTCAAATCCCACCAGAGGCAAATGTTCAAATGTTGTTTTTTCTTATTTTTGTATTCGTATATTATTTGTGTCATGTAATCAGATAAAAAAGTTATTATTTCCTTGAATGTTTTTTTTTCCTATTTACTGTATTTAAGTTTCTGTTTTATTGTTGTTTTGTGGATTCATGTATTACAAGATCATTAGCCTAATCCAACTTCAGTCAGATGACACAACTGATTCTTTTAATTCTTCATCCTATTATTATTATTACAATTACTACAATAATGGCCAGCTGTTTTTTATGCTCATAGGTCGAGTAGAACCAATGCTACTCCCAATTTTAGACATGGCTTTGGATATGTTACTTGTGGGCAATATGTCGGACAAAGGACAAACTAGACATGCTAGAAATCTGACGCTTATTTTTGTAATCAGAAAACTACGTTGTTTGGCAAACCTGACATCTAAAATGATACATCTGCACAATCCTGAGCTGCATCTTTTCAAAGTTAACTGTTGCAAATTTTTTGGCAAGTAATCATGTGATAACTCTACCAGTTTTAGGAATTTATTGCTGAAAGTTCACCACTGTGTAGTCCTTGAATAGACAGACATTTCATTCATTGGTACTCTAGTAATCAGAGTAACAGTTTAACCACAGTCTACAATTAAGATAAGCTTATAATTTTTGTCGAAGATCTATGCCTGTATAGTCACTGGTATTATGCACACACCACGGATGTTGACATGATCTAAGAAAGACAACTCTGGTAACCAATGTTTGGTTGTAGTTTGATGGTTTTGCATCCCTTATTGACTAAAGAATGGGTTATCTCTAGCATCGCATATAAAGCTTAGAGATTTATGTGTCCATATTCACCTAAAATATCAACTTTGTATATATGACAGAGTGTGTTTAATTAAAATTGAACATATATGTTGATTATCAGAGTACATACTGTTCATTTCCACTGGTTTTACAGGCAAACAGTTTAAGAGTTTATTTCCTTTGGATATTTTTGTTGTGGCACTATTTTGCTTCACATTTAAAGCTAAGCAAGCAAAGCTGCAACTTTTTAGTTGGACTTTATTTTTGTTAAAAAAAAATAATTTAATGATTTATCAAGGAACAAGTCATTTAATTGTACAGACATGTTTTGAAAATTGTTACATTCATTAAATGATGATATGTGATGGTCTAAGGTAAAGGTGTTGGCCTCCTGCTCAGTGGGTTTGGGGTTCAATCCCCAAACTGACCAAAGAAGACAGCAAGGCCATTTACTGCACATTTGTCAAGCTAATTCTACCTAGGAAAAGGGCTAGCAGGAGGAATAGCAATAAGTTGAAAGAATTGGCTTCCCAGTCAGTTTGCAACAAAATAGATTTAAAAAATTGGAAGGATTTTTAGGCCATTAATTGTTACATATAAAATAGTTATTTTTAGTTCACCTAGTGCTCAAGGTGAGCTTTTCTGATACCCCTTCGCCCGACATGCGTCTTGTTTTGTCAACAATTTGCTTGTCATCACCAAACTTAGTCAGAATGTTTATCTGCAAGAAATCTTGGTTGTGTTCGTAGATGGGTCACCTGGGGTCAAAAACTAGGTCAATTTTAGAAAAACCTTGTGAATGTGCTATAGTCCACATTTATGGCCTAATCTTCACCAGTGTTGACCATAATGTTTGTCTGCAAGAAATCTTAGATGAGTTTGTAACTGGGTCATGTTGGGTCAAAAAGCCGGTCGCTTTGTCAAATCTTCGAAAAAACTTGTGAACACACAAGAGGCCACATTTCTTGCAAAATCTTCAACATAGACTTCTGCAGTAAACAATTCTTAATCTCTTCATGCCAGTTATGAGCCTACTAAAAGCCTGTATCTTCAGGTGTGCAATTAAGGGCCATTATGGCCCTCTTGTTTTATTTGTGATCATTTATAGTTTGCCAGTGATTCTGTTATTTTCTTTGTTTGTGCTCTTGTGAATATGTATGGTAAATTGTTGTTTTTTGTTTAACTTAAATAAAATTAATAACATGTGGATATTTCCTCATTCTTATGTAATTAATTAAAACGTTTTGATTCTAATTAAAAAAAGGTGTTTTTTTTTAATTTAAGGTAGATGTTAATTGAGACTAACTTACTTTGTTATGTTTACAATTTAAACTTACTGTTAATTATGGCATCAAGCAAAGCTTGGGGCAAATCGGGATCATGCTGTATTTACTCTGCATCGAACAACACACCATCAAGAAGTAGTTCGTAGATGTCATAGCTGCAACAGTAATTTTGTTATGTTTTTGTCTATTTATATCATTTTCAGTATAACTGATGTTGATTGTTTCTGTTATTGCTAAGTAAAGTAATGTACAAATTATTCTTAAATAAATGTTTACGTTATTTCAATGTAGAAAGTCAGTAGCATTTATAAATGAATGTCTATTGGTCCTATTGGAGGAATAGACCTGATATATATTAGGGGTGGTAGGTGTTGAAGCAGATGTATACTGGAAAACATGTAGAAATATGTCTTCCTTATTAAAGTTAGGCTTTGTACCTGTTTAAGTTTCCAAACATAGAGACAGTGCAAATGGCAAAAATAGGTAACTGAGAATACACATTCAAGCAAGAATAATAAAACCCAATATGCCATTATGAAATTGTCTGCTTAGAAAATATCACAGGAAACTCATTGAGGCTGACTGTATACAGCTTAACCGATCAAACACTTCATCAGCCAAAACAATGGGTTAGTCCAACCAATAACCATGTTGCATATGTTAAATGGATTACAATTTCATACCCGCATGTTTTGTACTACTCGGTCAAAGTGTGACAATGCAGTTGGTAATTTTGAAATTAATAATGATTACTCATCAACGTAATCCTTCCTGCACTAAAACTTAATTATTAAATGTTATACACATCAGAATGTTTTTAAGTTCTTAATTTTAATCTTACAGTTCGAATTTATTTGTGAATGCCTTTTGATTAATGTTAATTCACTGGAATGTAATGAATATCAAAGTAGAAGCTAGAATCCTAAATATTATTTGTGATTCAAGAAAACAGTTATGCAGTAACTATAATGTGATCATAGTGGGAAAACAATAGATCTAAAATAATTAAATTTGTTCAGTTTGCAAGATTTTCGAATCATTTACAATAATAAAAAGTACAATTTTATCTAGGACTTGAGTCAACATACAGGAAATACAGTTATTATTATTACTGCCCTGCTGTATGTATCAACAGCAAAAATATAATATCCTTAGAGTTTAGATTACAGGTTCATAGTTCAGATTACAGGTTTGTTTTTTTAATATTTATGTATACATGCTCAAACATGTCTTTCCAAGAATCAATAATTGTTACTAGTGTTTTTATGTGATAAATTTTACACAGATTTTTTCTATTTTTTATCAGTTTATAAATGTATTTAAAAAACAATTGGGTATGAAAATATTGCTGTAAATAAACAATTAAATATGAAAATATTGCTAAACATTAACTTTTTTTTAATGAAAAACAAATGCCATTAAGTAAACACCTATATATGAAATATTGCCCTGTTAAATATCTAATAAGAAAAATCATTGTGTGTTTCAATATGAAAATGTTGCCTTAAGTTTACAATTAAGTATGAAAATATAGTTGCAAGGTAAGAATTGATTCCGACAATATTGAGAAGGTAATTAATATGAAAATAGTGCTATGCAATAATATAATCATATACCCCCCCCCCCCCCCCCCAAAAAAAAACAACAACAACAACAACAACAAAGTTTTAAGGTAGATAACTGGATATTTGTTGAAATTATAAATCTGTACTATCTCCTATTAAGTCACCAATATTGCTTTTTGATGGAATATACTTTATATTATTTCGTATTATTACTGTAAAATAAATACTTAGCATGGAAGGACAATAAAACACTTAAACAAGCATTGTTTCATGATATACTAAACAGAAAGTACTGGGTTGACTGGTTGGCTGAAGGAGCGGTCAGTCGACATTGTTTGGGCTATTCTGGGGATTCATAACTATACTTCTTGCTTTTGTAATTGATTTATACCCATCACACTGCTTTATTGTTGTTAGAACTGCTTAATTATAGAGCTTTATTTTACATAATGGAAATCATTTTTCGTCTGAACAACTTAGATGGTATTGAAAATGTATGGTTCATTCAAATATACCTTGTTATAATTGTATTCAAAATAAATGTTTCTTGCCACTTGTACATAATTATGCAGTATTGTGTAGTGTAAAAAAGTACTTTATATAAGGAATATGTATTTAAAATTGGCACCAATCTCAGTAAACATTGTTAAGGATCCATTTAAAACAGATTTGATAACAAAAAGTTTGTTTTATACCAGTTTTCTTAATCCTTTTTCAAATCTGGTCTTTCTTTAATTGAAACTGTCTAGTATGTATATTTAAGGCCTTTATTGTGCTAAAATATTTATAATTATTTTTTTATAGGAGTTTAAAAGAAACTTTTGATGCTCCCTCATTATATATACATGTCTAATTCACTTTTACCACATACATGTTTGCTTTTATACTATGGGAGTTATTATATCATTTGAACAGGCTTCAAACTTAGTAAGGTTATTTCAAGAATTTTTGCAAAACATTCTCTTGCCAACAACTTCATGTATAAATAATACTTTATTACGAACTAATAAAACTAATTAAAAATTAACACAAGCACGCAGACACACACACTTATTTTTCAATTATGCTTTAATGGCCTTTAAATTATAATAACTTTGGTACTGATTCTGGGGCTTTTGTATACAACATATATGAGTATAATAGTTCATTTATAATTGTTGTGTTTTATTTATATTTATTATCTTGTAAACTTACTTTTTAACACCTTCATATTACTATTAATTTAATTTTTATATTTGCACCTCTTTCAGTTTAAATACATCCAACAAACTGTGACAGAAGCTTTATTTTTTATGTTCTCAAAGTAACAATTCACTGCATTTGATAATTGCTCAAATACTATCTGGTGTTCCAATGCTTTATTGTGTTGCCTGCTGTCTCACTTATTCAGGAGCTTTACTTCATATACTTTTGCATAGGATCACTCCTAAACATGGAACAGGGATACCTTCAATCAGCACGGGGAAATTCGTCCCCGGGACAATCATACCTAAGACAAGGCTTTTTTTTTCACCATTTTGGGAATATGACCAATACCCCTGGAATTGGGAATTTTCACATTGTTTTGCCAGAAACTGGGAATTTCGGAAACAGAGATCGTTTAACGATTCGACAAATAAAAGGAACGTTTCCGAAAGAATTATTTCAATGTTCGTACTTAAAACGTTTGTAACTACCGCAAATTGCATTATTTTTCGTCGGATTTTTTTTCTTTTTTCGATTGAGAATTTTTCTTTTCTGATTGGGAAAAAAGTATATGTTTTGCCATTGGGAACATGACCGAATATCGGCTATAAAATCGGCCGAAAAAAAGCCTTGTAAGATGTATCTGTTGCAATGATACTTACTGAAATCATGATCGTTTTGTTCGTGGGAAGTAAGAAGAAGAATATGGGTAAATGTAGTTCACACGAAATATAAACAATGTCATCGTTTGACTTCTGCGTGTTTGCTGCTCTGGCTAAATAAAAAATTGGATGATTTAAATTTGAAGCCACCACAAATTAAAGTTTTACAGGCATCGTACTGTAGTGAGCTGTCATCCGAGCTGCCATCTTTGTTTTGACGTCTGTCACAAAAGTAGTCCCATTTAAGGAACTGGCCGAGGTAATGCGACTTCCTACATACATCCGGGAGATGACTAGTGAATTATCCGAAGTGTTCCGATTGACCTTAAAAGGTCTACTGTAACTAGCTCCCATCCCTAATAAAATGAAGGCATATTGTTTTGCTGACGTCTGTCTGTAGTCCACTTTGTTTCTGATGGATCAGAAAACACTTCAGAACACTGGGCAAGATGATTAGATGAAAACTATTTGTTTCTGACTCATTGTCGCAAAGGTGAATGCCATAACTTCCAGAAACATAGTTTCTTTGTTTTATATTGCTAAATGTATTTTTAGAATGAATGCGCCCACAATCCTCAAACTTTGTAGAGACAGTGGTCATGATGCCTACAAACTGCAAATAAGTATTTGAGTCAGTGGCACAAAAACAAACGTTACATCGAATTTGAATGTGGTTTGGTTTTGGGGTTAGTGGGTGAAACCAGGTGGTAATGGGCACATTTATGTTGTACAAACATAGCTTGTTTTTATTTGTGTGTCAGCTACAGTACTTTAACAAAATGCATATCCAAAATATTTTTCATTATAAATAATAAAATAAATAATTATATACTTTTTTTACATTAAAAAAGTACACTGGCATATATGTATTCAATATATTCTGTAAATATTTAATTAATTTTTTTACACATGTTCATACAGTATATTTGTGTATGAGTGAAGTTTGCTTATTGTTATCTGTTAGAATTGTTTATTTATATGCTACTTGGCAGAAGGGCTTATTATAAGTATGGGTGTGCATTGTTTGTAACCAGGCTATTTATCAATCAGATCAATATATTATGTTTGGGATTAAAAATAAGGAATTCATAAAATACGGCCATTTTTTAAAATGTTCTAGAGAATTTTCTGCTACCTTTAAGCAAGACCTTATTATACTTCTAAATTAGATACCTTGTATACTTAATTAGGTGTTAATGTAATATACCAAATGAAACAATATAGATTGGACACCTTATACCTAATTATATGTTAAACAATTATCATTGAAATACTTAAATGAAAAGTCCTGGACAGAACCAGATTGGTTGGTTTAGGGGGCGTTTATATAATATACCAAGTAAGAGAAGAACATATGCACTCTTTTATGTATGAAATGACACTGTGCATATAATATGTCTAGAAATATGTGAAATATTATCCTAAATTATTGTATTAGTAAAAGTTAAATGAAACCTTTTCAATGTTAATTAATGTAAATGAGGTTTGAAATATTTCATTGTAATAACTAAGCTGAACGATTCACAGTGCTGTAAATACAACAAATGCTTGTTTATACCAATACTGGTACTAACAAGAACAAAAACAACATGAAATTTGTATTTTTGTCTACAATAGCTGCATGGTATACTCTCAAACTAGCATTCTATACATAGCGTGTGACGTCACTACGTTAAAGTCATCTCTATACTACGACTCGCAACTCACCTAAAATTTGAGATTTGTGCCTACATAAAAAAATAGTTCCGCGTAGGAAATACATTCGATTATAATATTCATTGAATTAAGATAAATGACTAAACAACCATATTCTAAGGCCTTATTCTTTGTCCAGAAACTCTTGATATTGATCAGAAAGTCTTGATATTTATGGATAAATGGAAAAAAATACGATGAGCAAGTTTTGCTACTTTCGCTTTCGTTAAACATTAATATGTCCATTCTATACATAGCGTGTGACGTCACTACGTTAAAGTCTGGACCGTTTACAAAATTTAGTTCAAAATGTTTGCATGAAACATATTTTAACTATTAGAATGTATAAAAAAATGCCAAAATAATCTGTTGTATACCTCTTCGTACTTGTTTTGTTCATTTTAGCAATCACTTCCATATTCATAACAGCCATGTTGAAGAACTACTTTACCCACAATACACCGAGTGCATTCACACAGGTCATTTTGACCTTGTGTTGATGCAACGCTCAAACTAGTAGTACTAAACTTGACTTTTATCTACATCACTGATGCAAGTCATATATGTCATGGCAGTAATCCATGTACGGCACTGTTCTATGATGTACATTCAAGGTGTATGTCATGTACATCTCTGTGCATGTCGTGTCTGTCATGGTTTAAGTCATATACATCATAAGTGCATCAGGGAAACCAATGGTGTATGTCATGTACATCAGAGTATATAATGTACATCAGAGTGTATGTCATGTACATCCCAGGTGTATGCCATGTTCATTGCTTGTTGTCGGGGACACTATTGGCGTATGTCATGTAAACCACTGGTGTATGCTATGTATATCCCAGGTGTATGCCATGTACATATTTGTGTATTGGGGACATGATAGGTATATGTCATGTACATCACTGGTGTATGCCATGTACATCCCAGGTGTATGCCATGTATATGTACAGTATTTGACTTGTGCATAAAATTACTAAAGTGAACATAATAACCCAGGAACAATAATTTGAAACTTTTCAAAAGACTGCCACAAGGACCGGTATTGGTGTACAGTACCTTTTATTGCATATGACAAGACAAGTTGTCATAGAAACTATATAGCTTTAAGAATGGCATAATCTTCTAAGACAGCGTGTACTCCTTTGTACAGAATTAAGGAGGAATTTGTATTATTGGCTTTATGGCACACCAACCATCGATAGGTTATACAGTGCAGAAGAATTACGGAGGATCTGTATATCATGAGATATGCACTATTTGTCATCAAATGACTATTGATAACATTTCTCATTGGTAAATTTTTGTTTCATATTCTCTTTTTTCCACTTACATTCCCTTTACATGTATTTAATAAAGAGATTTTAATATAAATGGTACAAACTTTAATTCTAGCCTTCGAAGCATTACTTTATCAAGCACCGGCAAAATTTGATCAGGAGTTCCACTCTTTGATTGTTAGTCTAGCAACATGTAGCCAGCTCTTGGAGCTTTCTGATCAGGAGTTCCACTCTTTGATTGTTAGTCTAGCAACATGTAGCCGGAGCTGGGAGCTTTCTGATCAGGAGTTCCACTCTTTGATTGTTAGTCTAGCAACATGTAGCCAGCTCTGGGAGCTTTCTGATCAGAAGTTCCACTCTTTGATTGTTAGTCTATCAACATGTAGCCAGCTCTGGGAGTTTTCTGATCAGGAGTTCCACTCCTTGATTGTTAGTCTAGCAACATGTAGCCAGCTCTGGGAGTTTTCTGATCAGGAGTTCCACTCCTTGATTGTTAGTCTAGCGACATGTAGCCAGCTCTGGGAGTTTTCTGATCAGGAGTTCCACTCCTTGATTGTTAGGCTAGCAACATGTAGCTGGGTTTGGGAGCTGGGAGCTTGTAGCAGTCTGAGGGTCAACATCTGCATATAAAGTATGCAAAAATGGAATGAGTTTTCTGTCTGGTGAAATGTTTCACTGTAATTGTTTTCATGGCATCATGTTGTTGGTATGCCTTCTTTCTTACGTTATAACTATCCTGAATTTTTCTGTATATATATCCTGTTTAAACTAAGATTTATATTTTATAAAATGTATATATACAAGATGTAGCTACATTAATCCTTATATAAAAACTTTGTAGGCCACATTTTCTTTGTTATATTTTCAATTCCTAAATTATTTTTCCACTTTTCAACTTGCATGAGCACTACCAGTAAGTGCAGAAAGTGAACTTTGTGATCACTATCTATCTGCCATCCATCTGTCTGTCTGTCCTTCTATTGTCAGCTTCAGGTAAAGCAAGTGTAATGTAGTACCACCAGTTGACTATTGCCCCAAAATAGGCTAAAAGTCTACTTCTTTAAAGGTGAAACCTGTGGCCAAGCGGTTAAAGTCACCGACTTGTAACTACTCAGTCCCTCCCCAGGTTTGAGTCCTGGTGGGGGGGAAACTTTTATATGGAGACATTTTCCACCTAACCTTCAGTGCACTTGTGGTTCTACCCAGACATGGGTCTGGGCTCTTCCTGCATCAATAATTAGCTGGATGTTGCCAATATGACCATAATTTTGTTGATGCAATGCAGCAAAAACCAAACACCAACAACAGAAGAGAAGCCTTCTTAAAAATGGTGGTTGTGGGGTTGAACCCCAGGACGGTCAACGTTGTTGTTGTTTTTTGTCTCTGACCTTCAATTCTGTGTCACACATACCAGATTTAGAAAGATTTATTTTATTCAAAATAAATTGTTATTATATTAATCATAGTATATTCAAAAGTCTTAAAGAATTAAAACCACATAGCGAGTGTATCGCATTGGCAAGATGACCTTAACCTCTATTAAGAACTTTTTGGAAAACTTGGTAAGAAATCATTTAGCTATCAACAGTTTATTTCACATTTACTAAAAATTTAGTTAAACCTATGAAGTACCTTTGTTGAATTTGTTTGTTTTTTGCTGTAATTTGATTAACAAAGATTCTAAATAAGTTACAATAACAGAGCACTTTTCATAAAGAATCTTAAAGTGTCTATCTCTTATACAAGAAACCATTAACAGTCTGAGTTTTAGGTACATTGTAATTGTAGTGCTCTTATGTTATAAAGGTATGGTGGATCTTGTTACAATTGCGAATTTGAGTGTTACTTTGCCAACTATAGTATCCATTAAACTTGCTCTTAAATTAAATTCTTCAAAACCCCAGCAAGGCTTTTAAAATAGTTTAACATAAATGTTCAATGAAAGACAACTTACCAATATTGCCAGAGACATTCAGACATGACGCACAATGTGCAACATAGAGGTACAACATATAAAAATCCTTAAAATAATTTCTCCAGAATCCATTCATAGATTGGAAATAATTTCAGATATGTTTCTTGTATTATCTATCAAAATTGCAGAAACTATTGAAGTTTAAAATTGGCTGTATATAATTGAAACACTTTGTAGTTCTGTAAAAGATAACCAGCCATTAATCAAAAACAAAGCAAATTACTCTAAAAAATTTCGTAAGAAATACATTTGGTAAGGAAAACCTAAAGAAGATTCCCAACATAAAAAACATTGAACAGAGTGTAGTTTTGTTTTATTTTAACCCACATTATTGTAAGAATTATACACAAAGGATAATGACCGTCTTTTCTGCCAAAAAACCTTGTTGAGCAGGACACAGAACACGTGCATGGAATATACCAATGATCCACAATGTATATTGATGGAATGTACTCTAGTCATTTTTGTCCGATACATGTGGATACAGATTACCAGGCCCGGTTTCAGAAACTTCATGTGGGGAATCCAAAGATCAACTTATACCAACCAATGGGGTCTGTCTGTGATACCCAAACTGGAGAATTTCTAATTCTGAGATGTTGGAGATGTGTTCAGATACATCTGAACAGTGAAACTATTTAAACGAGTTTATCAAATTGATATTTCAAACTGAAAAAGCCTCTACAGAATCCTTGAGCAACATAACTTTATTGTTCAGAATCGGAATTCTTCACACAAAGAATATGCCCAAATATATAATTTTCTTTTAGTTTGAACATTAAATGTTGCAAGATTTGCAGTGAGCCTTTCTCCCTCTTGACCATTATTTAAATAAGTGCTTCGGCAACAAATGCATAACTTTTGTCGTCATTTTTTCTTTTTTAATTGTGTTTTGCAGTTTATTTGCTGTGTTGAACAAGTGTCGTTTTCTAGTATAGTTGCGATCCAACTGTTTAAAAAAGTAAATACTGAATTGGCTGTATTGGCCTGCTTAGTGTTTATTGAATGTTGGACTAAACACACTACAACAGAGGGTGCTTGAGGCGTAGTAGCTTAGTCACCAACATGTAACTCCTCTGACTGCTTAGCCTCTCATCACATGGGAACCCATTTGGGGCAAGGGCTTAATGTGGGAGCGTATTCCAACTTACCTGCTCTGTGCCAGTGGTTCTACAACAGACATTTGTCTGGGATCTTTCTCCATCAAAATAACTGGGAATTGCTATCATGATCATAATAAGTAACTGTGATGTAGTTAAAAAAATATGTAACTAAATAGTGTCATAAAGCCTATGAACCAATCACTTGAGTTTGGGCTGAACATCACTTGTATAACATTGCTAATAACTTTTGTTGCATCGTGGGGCAAAGAAAATTTACATCAGTGCCAAGTTAGTGTTGTTTTCTCTAGATTGTATATTGGATTGTGAGACAAAACATATATTGCAGCTTAGATACTAGCAGTCATTTGATATGGTTTGGTCACAACAAACGAATAAAGGCAGACAGTTCGCCAAAAGTTAGCAGAGACTATGGATTGAAGAGGATTGAATAGGGGTCATCAACATAGATGACCCAACAAGTCGACGCAAACATGAAAACAGCCAAACTCTGCCAGGAAGTCAGTTATGTTTTCCAATAGACCACTCACAATAGTTTGTGCCTCACAAATAAAAGGTGCTTAATAAGCACCACTTTACAATAGTGGTTTGTTGCAGTTTTAGCAAAACCACTTTAAAATATTCCATGCTCTTAGGGTTGTCATGTGTTTTTCTTACCTTCCCTTAAATGTTCCATGCCCCACAGAGTTGTCATGTGTTTACTCTTATCTTCCCTTAAATGTTCCATGCCCACAGAAATATCAAGTGTTTACTCTTCCCTTCCCTTAAATGTTCCATGCCCACAGAGTTGTCATGTGTTTACTCTTCCCTTCCCTTAAATGTTCCATGCCCACAGAGTAGTCATGTGTTTAGTCTTATCTTCCCTTAAATGTTCCATGCCCACAGAGTTGTCATGTGTTAACTCTTCCCTTCCCTTAAATGTTCCATGCCCACAGAGTTGTCATGTGTTTACTCTAATCTTCCCTTAAATGTTCCATGCCCACAGAGTTGTCATGTGTTTACTTTTATCTTCCTTAAGAGTTCCATGCCCACAGAGTTGTCATGTGTTTACTCTTATCTTCCCTTAAGAGTTCCATGCCCACAGAGTACCGGGTAGTCATGTGTTTACTCTTCCCTTCCCTTAAATGTTCCATGCCCTCAGAGTTGTCATGTGTTTACTCTTCCCTTCCCTTAAATGTTCCATGCCCTTAGAGTTATCATGTGTTTACTCTTCCCTTACCTTAAATGTTCCATGCCCTCAGAGTTGTCATGTGTTTACTCTTCCCTTCACTAAATGTTCCATGCCCACAGAGTTGTCATGTGTTTACTCTTATCTTCCTTAAATGTTCCATGCCCTTAGAGTTGTTATGTGTTACTCTTATCTTCCTTAAATGTTCCATGCCCTTAGAGTTGTCATGTGTTTACTCTTATCTTCCTTAAATGTTCCATGCCCTTAGAGTTGTTATGTGTTTACACTTATCTTCCTTAAAAGTTCCATGCCCACAGAGTTGTCATGTGTTTACTCTTATATTCCTTAAATGTTCCACGCCCACAGAGTTGTCATGTGTTTACTCTTATCTTCCTTAAATGTGCCATGCCCTTAGAGTTGTTATGTGTTTACTCTTATCTTCCTTAAATGTTCCATGCCCTTAGAGTTGTTATGTGTTACTCTTATCTTCCTTAAATGTTCCATGCCCTTAGAGTTGTTATGTGTTTACACTTATCTTCCTTAAATGTTCCATGCCCTTAGAGTTGTCATGTGTTTACTCTTATCTTCCTTTAGAGTTCCATGCCCACAGAATTGTCATGTGTTTATTCTTACCTTCCCTTAAATGTTCCATGCCCACAGAATTGTCATGTGTTTATTCTTACCTTCCCTTAAATGTTCCATGCTCACAAAGTTGTCATGTGTTTATTCTTACCTTCCCTTAAATGTTCCATGCCCTTAGAGTTGTCATGTGTTTACTCTTCCATTCCCCTTAAATGTTCCATGCCCTTAGAGTTGTCAAGTGTTTACTCTTCCCTTCCCTTAAATGTTCCATTCCCCACAGAGTTGTCATGTGTTTACTCTTCCCTTCCCTTCCCTTCCCTTAAATGTTCCATTCCTTACAGAGTAGTCATGTGTTAACTCTTCCCTTCCCTTAAATGTTCCATGCCCCACAGAGTTGTCATGTGTTTACTCTTCCCTTCCCTTAAATGTTCCATGCCCACAGAGTTGTCATGTGTTTACTCTTCCCTTCCCCTAAATGTTCCATGCCCCACAGAGTTGTTATGTGTTTACTCTTCCATTCCCCTAAATGTTCCATGCCCTCAGAGTTGTCATGTGTTTACTCTTCCATTCCCCTAAATGTTCCATGCCCACAGAGTAGTCATGTGTTTACTCTTATCTTCCCTTAAATGATCCATGCCCACAGAGTTGTCATGTGTTTACTCTTCCCTTCCCTTAAATTGTCATCTTAACGGAAGATGCATATATTCCAATCAAGCCCAATATGTAAGGGCATTGCATAATTAATTGCAATTTGATGACTGCCATTTACAACATGTATGTCCAAGATGGCCAACAACTTAGACATAACCTCTATTTATTGTTGCTCACATAGTGTATGAACTATGTGACTCAAGACAGCAAATTTACAAGCATTTAGTTTTCTTCTACCTGCTTGTTCTACTTATAGGGCTTTATAAATTTATCATCATACCTCCACAGTTATGAAATGATATAAAAACACTTTTAGTAGGAATTTTGTTTTAGTATGAATGCCTTATGGGGGCTTCAGTAGTATCATTTTGTGATGGTTTCTAAACAAACCAAACCCAAACCATTTGCATGTATAAACAGTTTAATGAAATAACAACAATGTACATTCAAAATATATACACAAAACACATGCTTAAATGAACATGACAACATATTTTAGCACTTAATCCAGGTTGCAAATACAACTATGCATTAAAATAAAACAAAATATTTACATGTACAGACAAAAAGAATGAAATGTATATAAAATGTTACTTTTTTATGCTCTTAATTAAAATAAAATTGCTTAAAACAGAATATGATTATTTGTTTACACTAAACAAACATCTTTACAAGGAAGAATGTGTTTAATTTATATTTTTAGGCAATTTTAAATTACTTCAATAAAAACAAAACATAATAAGACATAAAAACAGATGTTTATTTCAATATTTTTTTTAAATTAGCTTGATAATATTATCCCTAACAAATGATAAATTTATAAATAATTTAATACAATGATTTTCATTGTACAATTTGCAAAAAATATTAAGAATCAATCATTAAACAGTGATAAGGGACCTCAAATGAGTGTTAGATGGGCAACTCACATGTTATACCAAATAACAATGACTTTAATTATACATAATATAAATGTACGTCAATGAAAGGTTCAAACATGGCATATAAATGTTAATTGCTTAAAGTTGCAAATTGGAGGAGTTATCAATTTGCAAAATAAAAAATAAAATGAAAGAAAGTTCTCTGAGTGAATTGCATTTGGAGCTTAAAAAATATAAATAAGCACAAATAAAAAAAAAATAGTCAAACCAGACCTCAGTCTAACAACAGCATGTCCACATATAATCTAGTGAAGAGAGGTAATATTTAATTTACGTGGGTCAATACATTTTTATAAAGAAAAATTTAACAAAATGCAAGTTTGACAAACCATGATTTCAAGTTAGCATTATTGATGTCAAGGATGTCAACACACAATATCTCTAAAATTGCTTTAAAGGAAAATATCTAAAGTTTTGTATGATGCTTTAATAAATGTTCTAAATTGAGGTAACATCCACAATAAAATCTAAATAGACTGAACTTTGTGACTTGATTTCCAGTTTTTACATAGAAATGATATAATAGAAATGTAAGTGAATATTAGAACTTCATGTTCTCAAAACATACATTGTAACTTGAGGAAGGCGTGTTTTCATTAGCTTTATATTAGAAATATTCTTGATTTTATTTTGCTTTTTTTAAATGGAGCTCAAGCACCTTAAAACATTTTAATATCAATCAATAATATCCTATTTTATATGCTTCAGTTTAAGGTGTTCTCCAAAATTAAAATGTGGAAATATCTTAATGTTTCCACAGCATCTATATACCAAATACCTACTCAAAAATGAGGTAAGTAAATGGTATCTGAATTGTTGGAGTAACATCCCTTGTTGATAATGAAAAAGACAGAGATGTCAACTAAGCAATGAAGCCCTTTACATATTTCATAACCAAAGTCATTAAACAATGGCATCATAAATATGTACAATTCACTACTTGCAAGATGCTATTGCACACAGTTTAACAATCAAAAATTAGTGTAACAATAACACTTTCAACAATAAAATTTCAATGTCAGTGAATAAATCAAGAATGGAGCAAAAGTGAAATGGATATTGAATATATGTAGGGTATGCATGCATGCCAATGAAACATAGTGTGGTGAATTAAAACTTTATATCCCTGATGAAAGTCATTTGGGTGAAAAACAAAATGAGCATACTTTATGTGTCCTTATGTTTAATAAGTCTTGTAATGAGTTAAGGCATTGATTAATGCGGGACCATGCAGTTAATACAGTTGAATCTGGCATAATTGTTTGTTCTAGATACACAAATAAGACCAGAAAATGTTATTTAATAGAAGTATAACACACACATATATGATGTTTCATGAAATCATAAGCTTGTTGTTGTTTTTTTCCTTCAAATTCCAGACCAAGAAATGCTACAAAATTCACAGATTTATAAAATAAAGCTATTTTAAATATATATATATTTTTAATGACCATTCCTTTGATATTGATACTTGTTACTGGAAGCCAAACTTTCACACAAACGATGACATATTTTCATAATATCATCTTGCATCAACACATTAACTATTTTACATACATAACCATATTAATATCACAACCATAAATAAATATCAACATTTTCTTTTCAAATTTGATTAGCACACACTTATATAAAATACCTGCACATTTGTTCATGTAACAAATATCTTCAGCATGCCAGTAAAGTACATACAAATATCATTTATGTTGCAAATCAATAAAAATCAAATATATGAGCCAGTAACTGGTTCAAACAAAATAAGGCACATCAATCAATTTTGAATAAGAAAAGATGAAAACATAATTTCCCCTTCAAACAAATATGACCAAACTTGTGTTCATTGTAATTCAAAATAACAGATATTTGCATTTTGATTCTAGCACATTACGTGTTGCTCTTTTACTCAAAATATTTACATAGCAAAGTTAAATGTAACTCAAGCACACTGCTTATGGTATGAAATAAATACAACATAGTTAGACAACTTCACAGCTCTTTAGTTATTGTAAAAATAAAAATGTAAATATTTCCTGAAAATGATTTTGTTCTTTTGATCTTTTTTTTTAAACGTGAGCTGGCTGATACAGAACTACTTTTTTTCGCTTATGCTGATCATGTCTTGGTGAGCAGATCAGGAGTTAAACATACCAGTTATCAGCTCAATACAACAGAACTGTAACCTACCAGTGTAACATCACAGGGCAGCACGTTCTCTTATGTCCATGGCTTGCCATCAGAATGCCACTTACCATCCAGGAACCTTTTGCTGTTACTTATAAAACATAAGTTTGTGCATGTCGTCCTTACAATGTAGCTTTCTAGCTAGTACTAGGAATGACTAGACGCCATAAGATATCTCATATCAGAACTTTCATAAATACACAAACGGTCCTGATTTCAGCAAGTTTTGGTTCAGTTCGTTTAGGTCACACACTTGGGGCACCAAAACAAGTTTCTGCTTGATTCTGAGATTGCTTTGGCAGCTTTCTTAGGTGTCTGTGGTATTAAAGCTTTGAGTTGGAATTAAAGGACAAATCTTAAGAAACTCTGTAAGTATACGTGTATGATTAGGAATGGTCCTGGGTGCAGGTTGGGATAGCTTTTAAGTCCTCCCCTCACAAACACTGTCTAGCGAAGTACAGGTTGTATTCTGTAAAGTTCCCCTCAGATTCTGAGCCTGGCTGGGTGCACACTCCAGGGGCATGCTACACGAAAGAAACAATATGATTTTTGTTATTTTATATCACTTTTATCATTAAGCAAAACACAATATTAGTAATTTACAAAAAAAATCATGCAATGGTGGTTAGCTATACAATGCTAGAATGCCAGCTGCAATCAAGAACTACTTTTTGCTTTGCAAAATCAATTGTTAAATTCAATACATAAGAGCCCATGGGGGGGAGGGGCTGTTCAGAATCTACACTTTTTGTCTAGGCCTTATCAGTTTCAGCTTATCAGGTCAAGAAATTACATTTGAAACTGTCGCATTGTTACTTTAAAAATATCTTATTTTGAAAGTATAACAATACATACATAATTATAAAAAAGGGATCATAAGACCTACTTATCCAATTTCTCTCCCATTTTATGTTTCTATAAAAATATTACTATTGAATAACACTACATGAATAATAAAAAATTGCATTCAGTTAATTGCTTCTGCTAATGCTTTTGTATAATATATGTTAAGTACAGCAGTTTGAAAGTTGAATGCATAAAGACTAATTGACATATATGGACTGTCTAAGAAACATATATGGACTGACTAACTGACATATATGGACTGACAAATTGACATATATGGACTGACTAATTGACATATATGGACTGACAAATTGACATATATGGACTGACTAATTGACATATATGGACTGACTAAGAAACATATATGGACTAACTTATTAACATATATGGACTGACTAATTGACATATATGGACTGACTAATTAATGTATATGGACTGATTAATTAACAGATATGGACTGACTAAGAAACATATATGGACTAACTTATTAACATATATGGACTGACTAATTGACATATATGGACTGACTAATTAACATATATGGACTGACTAATTAACAGATATGGACAGAGTAAGAAACAGATATGGACTAACTAATTAACATATATGGACAGATTAATTAACAGATATGGACTAACTAATTAACATATATGGACTAACTAATTAACAGATATGAACTAACGGACAGTTCCTGGTTGTTTAAATCTGTTAATGGGTTTACCCAATCAGGGTTAATGTAAAGCACATTGTGAACAGGTGAACAGTTAGCCTGCTATACACAAAATATTGCTATAAATTCTGAAACCACAACATGATTCTGCATTAATCTCTACTCCCAAGTTTTACAAACACACTATCACTGACTTACCAATGGAGTTACTCTGAACCTGAAAAAGCTAGCCTTGTACTTGCCAAAAGGTATCTTCCACTGAAATATACAGAAGAACATTCATGAATTATGGATCCTAAGGCCACCACCATAGTAGAAGGTTATACTGAAAATGATTTAATTTCTAAACAAAAACCATTAAAAACAAGCTTTAAAGGTCCATCCAGCTTACACAAATTAAGAATGATGTTGTTTTAAGGTTGTATTTTTTGTAATGTTTTCGAAACATTAACCAGATGGTTGTACAATATCGAAATTTTGATGGAAATCTGATGGCACAATGTTGCGTGTTTACTGGGGCAGGGATGTTGTGTGAGAATTATACACAGAAAACAAGTAAAGTTTACACACATATCTTGTCTGAAGCAAACTCACCATCACCATCCTAAATTATAATTTTAAAAAGGAGATTTTTTAAATATCAATAATTATCTATATATCACATTACGTATCTTTCAGAAAATATTACATTAAAAATACTTGTAATGGAATACACTGTTTAAATATGTCAGAAATCTGTAAAACTTATTATCATACAATATTTAAAGTTATGATTTGTTTGTTTGCTAGATAACATTGTCCCAACAACAGTATTGCAGTTACCTGGAGATAGTATCAACAAATACATTACTGTTTATGGCATGCCAAAAATACTTGGTTCATATATCGTGTATATATTTAAAAGATAAATAAAAATAAATAACAGATAAATAAAAATAAATAACAAGTCATCATCTCAGTGTTAAAGACAAGTTTTAAAGATTGGGTTTGGCAAGCATTCTAAATGAAACAATATCAAATGTATTGGACATGAATGAGTGCAAAGTATTGTTGTTAGCATATTGATAAGAAGTTTGTTATTCTTGATTTTAACTTAAATCTTCCATAATAGATTTAAATTGTTTAACAACTTTTATGTTCTATTGCATAGATTTCTTAGCCTTACTAAATGCATGCAACAGCTGAACAATTATGTACCTAAACTTATATACACTCACTCTACTTCTTAGGTATATAGCAGAATTCCTTTATTGACCTTGTACATGTCAGCTAAGGTCATTTGATAGAACTGGACTGGGTGGTTTAAATGATATTTCTCAAACAACTTATTAAGCAAACAGGAAAACTCTTGTTCTATTTAACAGAACTTAACTTCAGGCCTCTGTGCAAAACAATCAAAAATGGTTGCCCCATGGTTAAAGGAATGACTTGTGACCTGCTGAAGGTCAAGGGCAAGTGTTCAAAATGTCAGCCCCAATACCCTACAGGCAACGTTTTTTGCTGTTGTACTAAAATAGGCATGAAATAACAAATCAGAAAAATGTCTTTATTTAGCAAGTTTGCTATTATCAGAACACTTGCATAATCACAGACTTAAGTTATATTTATAATAGAGTTTAGTTTTACATTAAAAATACAATAATGATGTTTATATATAAGAAATTGGGTAATAAATTAAGTTATAACCAGTGTATGACCCTACCTCACTATTTGCTGTTATTGCAGGCCAATCGTCGTCAGTGGTGGATTCATCGCAGAACTGGGACATTCCGTGATGACACATGTGGACAACGTGGTCCTGGGATACACTAGAATACACACAGTCATGGTTATATAGAACAACACTATAATAGTCACAAAAATGCAGTTTTTTGTTTTATATCTTATTAAAGATATGTATACCTACTCAAAATCAACTTTCTTTTTTAAAACACAATATTATATGTTAATAATTGTACTAATAAATCTTCTCTAAGGACCAATTCTGGAACATCACTTATCTTCCAATTGTCCTGGAAATCACACCTAAATATCATGATTGTATTCTTTAGTTGGCAACATTTAGTCTTCATTTCTTACCAAACATTTATTTGTATAATTCACAGCCTTTGAAGCTAAATGTAACTTAAAATTACAATTCATGTAAGTACATACATGTGAACCTTTTTTCATACATGTGAACCTTTTTTGAGGCCAAAGTGGAAGATTTCACTTGCAAAGTGGAAGATTTGTTATTTTTATATAAACAAAGAAGGAAGTTACCTGTTTCCAAGTAGGGAGACTTTTTTTAAAAATGTGTAAAACACCCCTCATTTTAAAATAATATTGAACCTTAAAAGAGGGAGTCTCCCTCCAAAAGCAGGAGAGTTCATTAGATGGAAGTATTCCCTTTATAAAATCATATCGGTTTATCGACCTTTGACTTAATTAATTTATTGTCAATCAATACAAAATAAAACGGGCCTTCTAATATATTCCAATAATTTTAACTTCTTTACATTGAATGGGTTTCACAGCTTCTATCTCAAATGTGAGTAAAGACACACCAAGTTTTGTCAATGCCAGTATAAATCTGCAAAAAATACTCACTTAAATCGTAGTGTGTAATTTCCATAGTCGAAAAACTTGCTGAAGGGCAGTTCATACGTAAGATTGTTGTTGTGACTACCTCCAATCTTGAAGAATTGCTCATTGAGAGTAAAATTCACCTCCTTTATGGTGATCTCTGCTGGGAATTCCGCTATCAAGGACACTGGATAAAACATTATTGAATTATGTGAGTTATAGCAAAGCATCTTTGATAAAAAAACTTTATAAATTTTTTTTTTATCAGTCTTACTACAAGTAAAAATGTATATGATGCCAATATAAACTATTTTAAACTAATGTTAACTAGTAAGAAATTAATGTTTTAATTAGCATATGCACAGTTTACTAAAGTTCTTAAAATCGCATCTTGTATGTCCTCCAATCTGTACTGGTATTTTTATCAAATGTAGACCTTTGCACAATCTCACTAAAGTTAGATCTTACAAAATGTAAGATCTGATGACGGCCCGCAAATACCATCTATAAACAAGAATGGTTTTCCCAGATTACTATTCTTATATCTGCCAATCAGAGAGCATTATGCCTAATGCTTTCGGTAAGAGTTGCAAAATGACCGCTATCGATGACTCAGTAGATTTTGTCACTTAGTTTAAGTTGTTCTGAAACTGCTTGTTAGTTAATGTTAGACCTGTAGATGTTACTGACGTTGAAAAAAATGGGATACCGCACACAATGCACCTGTCTTCAGTGACATAAGTCTTGCACGGAGTGTCCATGTTTACATTTCTTTGTAAATGGGCACAGCCATTAAAATGATACGTTCTGAACGCTTTGGATCATCATTTACTTTTGCGATTTTGTAGGCGACATTCTGATTGGCTGGGAAGGTTTTATTGACTCGTCGTCAGATCCTGATAGCAGAGCAGTTTTCAGGATATGATTTTAATCAGATTGACCTTTACATGAATATAAGTTACTTACCACTTCTCTTGCGCCGTTTGTACTGGCTCTCTGTGTAGGTCATGTAGGGAACTAGCGGTTTGTAGGACTCGTTGTCCGTGTAAGGACCATTAGAGTTGATGATTACCTGGATTCTTGGGGTGCTGGGCTGCAGGAAATGAGCACAAATGAGGTCCAAAGCATTGCCAAGGTAGAAGGAGTATGAATCCCTATACCACTCTTTTATACTGCTTTCATGCGTAAATGTGCAAGCCTTGCCGGATAAACTTAGTGATATCCTGTCAATAGGTCACGTGACCAAACCACGTGTATGAATACACTGTTTACATTAGTTATGTTCTTAATGAAACGTGTAATTAATGCTTTTTTGCTGATATAAACGGAGGTTTATGTCTGAATGAAAAAGGAGTAAAGCAGCCATTGTTTTTCCATTATTTTTCTTCAATCTTCCTCGCTTGTTGACCGATTTCCTATTTTGATATTTTTTTCATATAAAAGATAAAAAGCAGGGTAAAATGAAGCGTAAAGCTAAGCAAAAATTGAATTTGAAGTGTATCTTGGCTTGCTAAAGCTCGCCAAGATATTTGCTTCTCGCTCACCAGATAAACTTTCTCATTCTTGGCACCAACCATGTATAATTTATATCTACTACCATTTTTATGACTTTATGTCCAGGTGTAGGTTTGAACCCCAACATCCTTTACCAAGAGCTATCACTCTTCTAAGGCACTACATATACAGGTGTGTTCTATCTTTGATACACTGCTTCTTCAATGTTGTGCATGGGATGCTAATTCAGGTAATTCATATAACATACAATTTTAGTGTACACATTGATTGTTCCACAATTGTTTTCCCTTCACATGGTAACAATTATGACATCTGTTTGCAGTTTGGAGAAACCAATCGAGAAGACCTACCTTGTTGTGTATATTGTAGGGTGGTGGAGTGGTTTTCTTGGACATTATAATGTCATGCAGAAAATCTTTGTATCCTGTAGGATCATAATCACCCTGGTCAGATGCTGGTCCACAACACAGTTCCTGGCAGTCTGATGGAGCACACTTTGGAGGCACTGTGGGGGGAATTCCACCTGTAAAGGTAACATACAGGTGAGTGACTGGGCCCAGGTGATAATGCGCATATTTTGAAATCAGTAATATTAATGAGAATTCCAGCTGTTTTCAAGTACTATGTCTTCATTTTAACTCAATTTTGAGTAAAATATTTTCATCATGAAAGTTATTATATCCAATTTCAAAACAGACTGCCCAGTCGGTGCTATAAGTGCTTTGATTTTAATCTCAAAACCACTCCTACAACTCAATGCCAATGACTGTAATGATTGTCACTATAAGATGTATGGCAAAAGGTTATTTTCATATCTTAAGCATAACTTCTAAATTTTTTATATGAAATAAATCTTACTGCGGCACTTCAATAGTCGATGAGCCACTTTGGGCTGTCATAAGTATTTCATGAAGACCTTTGAACTCAACCAAGCCTTATATTGTGCATACTTGATAGTGACACATATCAGACAATTATAATAGAAACTAACAAAAATAAGCATTAAAGAAATTATCTGCGGCCCCGATTAATACAATTTAGATAGACTGTGTCCTTACTAGATCCAGTGGGTGATGTATCAGGTATTATGATTGTGGGTGGGGGGTGGTTGGTTACAATACTAGGAGGCGTTGTCTTCTTTCCAGGGTCTGGTGTCTGCTTTCCTGATTGTGACGTACTCCCATTGGGTCCACTGTTACTGTTATATAAAAAAGCCAACAATGAATAAATGTTAGAAACTAGCTACAATAATTACTTGACAAAAAGATGTTAATTGCAAGCTACGATGCCTGCTTCCCAATATGGGATATGCTTCCATTAGAGCCACTAATTTTCATTTTATACCACAGCCAATAATAAATATATAAAACAATTTGATGTCTGCAAACATGAAACTGTTCCCTTGAACACTTAGCTTGCTAAGCACAAACTGATCAAACTTAGGCAAAATGTGTAGATCCAGACCAGCTAGTTCTCCACTGGAAGCTACACTAGTTTCTACTAAGTCTCAATAATTATGTGAAGGCTTTTTGCTGATGTTAACCCTTCCCTTGCTGCATTTTGTTAAAAAAACATGCTAAATTTTCTGTTTTTTTTGCTTATATATTATATATGTTTCAAGTCAGGGCTGTTATACTTATAAACAGAGATTGGGCAGCAAATAGAGTAGATCCTGATCAGACAACTCCCTCGGAAGGGACCTGGCTAATCTGAAGCTACACTCTTTGCTTAAGTCTTATAAATACTCAAATAGCAGGCTAAAGAGTTAAAAAGATGACTACAATTTAGATACATAGCATGGGTTATTTAAGTGTATTTAAGTGGCTTAGTACATTGTAAGAAGCATGTTCATACCCTAGGCTGTCAGTGGCACCAGTGTCCCCAAACTTGTTGTTGACTCTCTCCAGGATGTACAGGGTGGTAATGGCAATGAGACTGGAATGGGAGTGTAGCAGTGAATTAATTCTGCCACTCATTTATCACTAATTATGTCACATGTTCTTGACAATATAACAAAAACAGTCATAAGAAATAAACATTTAAAGCAACAACTTCATTAATGCCATTGATAGAATAAGAATTAAGACCCTTGATACATGCACTATACAAAATCAGTGTTGAATAAAAAAAAATACTAACTATATATTACAGAAAATACAACAGAAGAACAAGTTTTAAAAACTTAACGCCCAATACACAAAAAGGCAAATAAGAAAATTGCACAATGGTTGTGTTGAATGTTAACTTAGAATTGATGTAAACAAGAAGACCTAAATCAAATAATCATGCATTGTCGGAACCCTGGGTAAATATTCTGTTTTCACTGTGTACATCTACTGTGGGTTACTTAGCTTAAAAAAACTTTGTTCTCATAAATATATATACATGAGGCATTTGATTGGCTCCTTGTCCAATACGGCATGAAAATTCAGCTAATGAAATTATTACAATTTGTAAAAAACAGGCATCGCAGAATAGTGTGGCCAACTTGATATTGACAAATAGTTTGTTTTTTTAAGTTCACATGAAAAGTAGAGTTGATGTAACATGCATTTTCAATGGATCACTGGTGGCTATGAATATTCATGAAAATGAACTTTAACCTGCCTAATATCTCATGGCCACCATCGAATAAAGTGGTATGGGTGAATGTGGGTTCCGACAATGATAATAACAGCAAAACAGCATAACATATTCTGAGCTTATATAAGAAATGCTTTTATGAAGAGTGCAGAAAATGGCTGGTTTAAACATTTAGTTAATTAGTTAATTTAAAGTTAAATGCTAATGCGCGTACCAGAATGCCATGATGCAGATGAGGATGATGATGGTAATCTGGATGAACCTGTTGCTGCACCAGCCTTGGTTTGAGGGAGGAGGTGGGGGTGGAGCACTGCTACTCTTGTGGGGATGAGGGCGGTGGGACTTCCTGGGTGGAGCACTGGAATAGGGGAGGTAAACAGGTTTAGGCAAGTTAAGCTATTTGAACCATATCACTATCAATGGTTCAAAGAAAAGCTAAAAAACACTAATGTCTTAACATATTCACATATTGAGTTTTATGCTGTTCAAAAACCATTCGTAATTATGATTAAATACAAACTGAAGTCAATTTTATGTTAACATCTTGTAATTATGGTTACCATTTGCAATCACTAAATTGTATTTCATATGCATCAATACTAATTAATTCTTATATTATGATCAAGCTTCTCTGTCCCAGTCATTAAGAACCTGGAATGGTATTGCTCCCCACAAGTTCATTCTACCTGAGAACTGGTTTTATCCAGATGTAAGCAGTTTACAAAGATAAATCAGGCTACAAAATACTTCCCAAAATACAAACAATAAATAGTAAAACTGTGATTGGTAATTATTTAAATAAAGTAAGAAAATGTTATGACAGATTATAATATACATGTTTTATGCCTATTTGTAGAACAAAAAGCAGTTGTCCCTCAGGCAACAGTTGAAAAGTCTTCCCTCCACCTAGGAGCAACAGTTCTGACAGGTACTCCAAAAGGCATGAAAGTACTGTATCCTTTTACAATGCTACCCCACCAGTGCTAACCTGTTAACAGTGCTGTTACTGCAGCTGGACTTTGAGCTGACAGTTGACTTAAAGCTGTCGAATCTCTTCAGTTTGGCGAGCTTGCTGTTCATCTTCTCCAGTTCATCTATTCTCACCTCCAGGTTGTCTGTCAGTTTACATAACTCCTTCACCGCACCAACATTCTCCATGAAAATGCGGTCCTGAAACAAACCAATATCAGAAATGCAGTTCCAGAAGGGCAACTGTGTCCAAGATGAAAAGGTTGCCAAATTGTAACTCCTCTACTCTACACTGCATGGATTCGAGGCCTGTTTCAAGTGAGAATGTCATTCAATGACAGTGGAGTTAGATTAACATCAGGATACTTGTAGTTGAGAAATAATTACACTGAATCATGGGGGTGGGGGGGTTAAAATTTTTTTAGACTGGGAATAATTTGTTGAAGAACCCAATAAAAAATTTAAAAAATCAAAAGTGTATTTTGAGTTAAACTGGCATTTTTTAGCCATAATTTTTTTTTTTTTTATAAATTTAATTTTAGATGGGCTAAAAACAGTTAAAATTATTTTCTTTCACTTCTTCTCTACACTGTAATTTGTTTACACTATTGTTGGAACCTGTAATTTTTTTTTTGGCTGATGTCCATTTTTGTTTTTATTGGATTACGCAATGCTGAGCAGCCAAAATTTGTACCCATCAGATGATGTGTAGGTTTTACTTAAATGACCTTTGTTGCTATAGAGCTCATAATTGAGAAGTTACATATTACATGCACATTTTGTGCAAAAATATGATTTTACAATGAAAATAGACTAGTTTCATGTAAAACTGCTCCATCACCATGGTAACAAGGTGTCACCATGGTAGCCAGCCTACCTTATTGACGACCAGAAGATTTTTGATCTCTCTGCCATTTTGAAAGTGTACGTCCCCTGTCTCAAGAACGGCATCAGGCAACAGTTCTCGAATCTCTTGGGCTATGACCCCTGTGTCCTTCCGGCGGTCTTCAGGTAGACCAACGTGGTCTGCGTAGTCTTCCGTGTACTTGTAGTCATAGATCTTCAGCCCCGCAACCTTCTTTAACTGCTCCTTGGAGTCCACCTGCACACATAGATTACAGAGGTTAAATTGTTACAACTGGATAACAAATTTTATTTGTGGTCATCTGGTAATGGGGAAAAGGCAGCAATTAGATACATTTGTTAATTCAACACTCTTTAAATGTAAATGATCAATGTTAGGGCTGTATATACTATTGAAAAAAAAATTCTTCATTGTTTGTAAAACATAAAATAAAACAGTAAAGCTATAGACAAACATTTCAGTCAACTCTCTTGAGTTGATTATAGTTACAGGGTGTGTATGAAAACTACTAGGGAAAAATACCCCATGATCATATGACCATTAATGACCAAACAAAAAGTAATTTTGGTATTTTGATACTGTATTTATCCCACAGCTATTTTGTGACTTTAAACAGTAGATTTATTATTATTATTTCTATTATTATATTATATTAACCATCACCAATAATGGTACTAATTGAGACCAATTTATGCTTTGGACCAATATCCTGAAATGTTTTTAATTTAAAAAAATATTAATTTACCTCAATTTTCGTTTTAAAAAAAAGAGCTGTCTGTAGTCTGTGCCCTTCACTTCTCTCAATGCTGGACAGTATAATAAAACTTCTTAGCTTAAAAAGGGGGCATAACTCTGCTAAAATTAGTTTTGGGGTTACCTGCCCCTCCAAATACTCCTTCTGATAGTTAACAAGTAATTAAAGATTGAAGTGAATTATATTTATGTGTGTGTTTTTTATATATATGCTGTAACAGAAAGATTTACTGTTGATGTGATACCAATGCCCATGAGAGGATCATGACAACTGCTCCTTTTTCTTTTCTTTGACATAATAAAATGATCAACAATTAATTTTAATATGCAAAGGAGAACAGGAGGATCTGCATGTAGCATTACCCCATCATATAAAACCACCCCTACTGACAGCAGCGTATACCTCTTTGAGATCCTGTTTAGCCCTAACATCTGAGGTGTGAAGGATCTGCCCGGAGAGTTTCACGTTACCATGGACAGTCAGGGCCTCGTCAGGGTGGTCTGTGTTGATGCCAACGCGCCCAATGTGGTACACAGAGTCCTGGGATTGGCCTTTCTGCCAGTGCTGGACATCTATGTCACTGTCAAACTGACCCGGATTGGATGCCTGACATAATTGAAACCAGTCATACAGGTTGGACTTTGTAGTGTTGCCATTATAACTGTTAACATATTGCTTACAGAATAAAAGGAAAAAGATGTGTCAGGAACAATAACTGAAAAGACATTCTGCCAAAGGAACTACTTATATATAGTAGTTATAAAATAAATACAACAATTTTAAATGAAATTTTCATAAGCCTTATAAACAAAAGGAACACTTATTTATCTAAAAATATTTAATTAAATACTATTTAACTAAGAACTTAATTACAATATCAACTATTGATGTATTTATTTACATTAACTGATAAATTATCCTGTAGATTTTAGAGTAATAACTGTTTTAGTATCCCTAATTATGATATGTTATCATGAGTATCATACTGACTGTATTAAGACCCAAATTGTCATTTATGAGCTATTTAAGTGTGTAATATGACCAAGGACTATGCAGCAAAATGTACAGACCCTATTCAGAAAGCTCATGACATTTACACCACTTACCAAGGGACTATATGTATTTTACCAAGATGCTCAGGGCTATATAAAATAGTTTGGATGATAAAAAGAATATGCAAAGGTAGGAGTAGTTCAAACCAACCCTAGGTCCACATACCCTCACGATCAGCCTTTCAGAGGAGCTTGCAGCAATCATGTAGCTGTTGTCACCTGAGTGAGCGTGCAGTGCCACCACCAACATGAAGTATCGCTGATCAGGGTTTGGTCGACCTTTCTTTCGCATGTTGTTGGACGTCGTCTCACTGAAGTGCAGCCTGCCTACTGTCATCTTGGACTGCTGGTCTGGCAGGAGGTCAACCCTGAAGAGGAGAAGAGAATTGTGCAGAGTGTCTAGAAATTTGACATGGAAGTATGTTTAAATAGACCAATACTAATACAAAACCACTGCAACCATTTAATGAGTTTTAAGTATGATAATTGCTGGAATTTAGAAATGTGTTAGTCATACTTATTTAACAAAAAAGTATAGTAATGTTACAGTTTAGTATAATATTACTTTCAATTTAATTTTTAAAACAACTTTATGTAATTTTATAGACATGATAGTTAACCTTTTGACTACCAGAGACTCTGCAGAAACATGTATATTCCAAGGAAAAAGGGAAACCAGGTCACTTTCTGATCCCAATTATTCAAACATTTTTCAGTAACAGCTTGCCGTCTTAAACTTGTACCTAGTGACCTAAACAGAAATTCCAATATCACCTTTCTATATGTTATATACCTACTAAATCTATTTATCATACCTTTATCTAAAAATTATTCCAATTTAGTCCCAATAAACTTTGTGTCTTGGGGCATAACAAGTAAGCTGATGGAAACAATCTATTTTAAGTAACAATGACCATGACCTATATGTACCCTCTCACAAAATTCTGACAGTATGCACTGGGGCACGAACTGACAATATTGTAAACAGAAGCAGAAAAAAATGAGCCTCCACTTGGTTTCAAACCACAGACCTCTGCAATATGAGCAGGTTGCTTTATCAACGGAGCAATAGGGGCTCAGGGAACCAACTACTGGTACAACTGCTACACTAATCATTCCTTTAACAATGAGATTCACCCTATATCTTATCCCTGGTTCTACCCTTCAGTACTGATTCATGGCACAGTTCAAACATGCTTTGGCAGGTTGATCAGAGGTTTAAATGTTACAGAGTCTAAAAATTGAGGCATTTGAATCACAGACCACCCCAGTACAGGCAGATCTCTCTTCCAACTGTTTAATAAAGACTCTATGAACAAACTACCAATAAAAACACTGAACTAGTCCTGAGAATCTTTGGTCAGCAGGCAGAAATGTATGAGTTGGGCTTGGAAGAAATTGTGCAAAAATGCTTTTTGAAACGAGCGACCCTGGTTTTATTTACCTAAAAATAGTCAACTCAAATCATTGATTTCCCATAAGGTATCTACCTACTAAATCTGACAATGATTCACCAATCTAAAATAAAGTTATTTGACAGAAATGAAATATCTAACTTTAGTTACAGTGGCCTAGCTTGACCCTATCACATAATACTTCAACAACATGTGCATGGGGCATCGGATGACAATTATCCTGTGAAAGTTACCTTGAATTCGTCATTCATTGAGCTGGATGCTTGGAATATAATGTTTGATGCCCATCTGCATACACATGAACTCTCCCACATTTTCAAAATTATTGAAAATGAGGGGTGTTTTATACATTTTCAGAAATCTCCCTATTTAGAAAAAGATAAATTTCTTCTTTGTATGAAAATAACAAATTTCCCACTTTGCAAGTAAAAATCTCCCACTTTGGCCTCAGAAAAAGTTCACATGTATGCATCTGCAGACATTTGCCATCTAATAACCAGATTGTTTGATCCTTTTGAAAACCTCTATTACAAATTGTACACAATCCCAGTGCTAGTCAATTGCCAAATCTGAGGAAAGAGTATAATTTGTTCATGCCAGTGCATTCGCCAATAATACAGATGTGCAATCCTCTAAATACATGCATAGCAGTAATGGTGAAAAAAAGACACCAATATCTGTATGTAGCATGGTTATTATATCTTGGATGTATACATCAATCTTGGTAGTGAAAAGGCTAACATAAAGAAAGACAACCCCAGTTAGGCTTACATGTACAAGTACCTGACAGGTTTGAAGGGCTTCTTGCTGCGGTCTGACTGGGATTGTTCAATCTTGATCATCTGGTTCTGGGACTCCATCTGAAAATATCAACACAGTGTCAAAGTCACAAAAACAAAGTGTATTTGTTTTAATTAAAAGCAGACAATACACGTGTGATGGAAAAATATGATGAAGAGATTATTAATAGCAAACATTGTCAAGGTAATCTTGATTATTGTGTTAGTTTAAGTCAAAACTTTTTCTTTCCAAATGGGAAAGTTGGTGATATATTTGCATTAAATGTTTTGTTCCATTTAAAGATATACACACTTATTTTAATTGCAAATTCTTAAATAGATGTATTTTTTATTTTTAATAAACATAGGGTTTCTTGACACAACTAGGTATGCAGAATGGTAAATGTGATGTTTGATGAAAATCATTAACAAATCCATCTTCCAATGATACAGGATGACGGTAACTCTACTGTACCTTAACTCCATGAAAGTGCAGACAATAGTGGTCTATTTTCTTCACCCCCTCGGATGTGCGAACATATTTGGGGTCTCCCGTAATACCAATGTGACATGTGATCTGGAAATGGTTCTTTTTCTGACACACAAAGGCATCATCAGACACGGAGAAGTTGAAGCCTTTGTCTGCGTCAACACGATACTGAGGAGCCGGGCTGTGTGGGTAGATCAGGTATTAGAAATGTTACTCCGATGTCAGAAGACATGTCTATAACCTAAATTATCAATTACCTGCCCTCAGATTCATGCATCAGACATTAATAAAGACTGCAGCATATAGTTGTTATCCTGATCAGACAGCTCCCAGCCAAGAGATTTATAAAGAAATGCTCAAATCATGAATTTCAGGACACATTGTCATTAAGGTACTTTAAGAAACCAGCTTGAAAATTTGCACTTAAAACTGTGCTTTTGTAAGGTGATCTAGAATGAAAGGCTTTGTTTTGATGAAATGAAATGGTGGTGTCTGACAATTTGCCTAGTTCAAATAAATGTAATAATATCTTGAGCCTGTTTTGGGGGAATTATGGTGTAAGTGATGAACAAACCCTTAGTTTAGTCAGAGTAAAGATGATTTTGAACACTATCTCTACTGTTAGACAGTAAAACCCATGAAAAGCTCTAAATGTTCAATCTTTCCCAATAAATATTCAGACATGAAGTAGATGTCGGCTTAAAATAATTTTTAAAAGTAAAATGTTTTTTGTGTGGCTACAATAGGACATACATACCGTATTTGTAACGACAAGGGTTTGTTGTGCTTCACTTTTACATAGATATTTAACTTTAATAAGCATCATTTTAAATAATAGTTTCAGGTAATAATAATTTATTTAGTTGTTTGAGATAGAAAAAAAGAAATTTATAATGTTAGGTGGATACCAGTCTATATGTAACAATTACAAAATGAGGTTTAAATTAAACCTTTAAATTGAAATCTGTAAGTATAGCCATTTTGTTCATGTGGTAAAATTAATTCTTCATTTCTTTTTTTTTCTCTAGTGTACATAAATCTAAATGACAGATTTATAAACTGAATTTAATAATATTCAAAATATGGTGCTGTAATATGTTTTGTTCGCATTACTCACAGATCTTTAAGGCTGGAGTCTGTGAGCGTGGCCCATTTGTTCATCTGGAATGGTTGCCACTTGATCACCTGGTAGACTCCATTATCAAACCCGTTATTGGAGTCTGTATTATAGTCACTGTAGTCATCCTCACAGTCTGGCAGGTAACTCTGGTTAGTAAATGCTGGAATGCATCAACAAATAAATCATACAATTAGCAAATACTAGAAATTTGGTTAATTAACTCTTGAAAATATAAACAAATATTTCTTGTGGTTTGTGAACACTTGAAAATACAACAAAATAAGCTCTGCTGGAAAGTTGTTACAAATGCAGAAATATATAAACATTACTGAAGAGTCTTCTGAATAGATTTTCATACATTATGAATGCTGGGAAATATATTAAAAAAATAATGCTTTAAAAAATAAATGCAAAAAGCTGAGCTTTAATATATCAACAAATAATCTAGCTAATATTGGTTGTGGAAGCCCCCAGACAGATGTCAGGGTAGAACAACTGTCACCTGATAAGCTGAGAGAAACCCCCACAATGTTTTTGCCCCATCATGAAATTGAACCAGCAAGAGGCTGAGGATTAACAAGTATTGTGACAATAACTGCTTGGCCACAATTCTGTTTGTAACATTATTTCCCCTTTTCGTATGTAAATGGGCATCACTCTATAAAAAACTACTTTCTTACCTCCCTTGTGGGTAGGTATTTGGTATATACAGTTACTTCAGAAAACTAAAGATTTTTCCACTTTTCAAACTTTTGAAAAACACTTAAAACTGAAGCATGCACATAAAATGTAATCTTATTGATAAAGAAAAGAATTAAATAAAAACCTTGAGAGCATTTTTTCTTTAAATAAGCAAATTAAAAATAAATTTTATTATATTTCTTTTATAAAGTATATGAAAATACTTAGCTACAAGGGAGATAACTGAAACATTTCTTAAATTACGAAAAACTAAACTGATTATGGTATAGCTTCCCATATCACTTGTTGCCAAGAATATTTTCTAGATATGCTTTGCTTAAGAAATCTTTTACCTAAGAAAGAATTGTGAAGACCTTGCATGTTTCTCCAACTATTTCTATCTTAAGTATACTTTCAGGCTACCTACCTGATGGTTCCTGTTTGATGTGGGGTACCAGTCCATTTCGGGGAACAAACATACCACTACTGTTGGGGGACTCCATTTGCTTACGCTTTTTGTTTTGGGGACTGCAAAAAAACCCAACCCAACACATTATTTAATTGAACGATAATGGGACATCAATGAAATGTGTATTAATTTTAAATTACTGTAGCTGTGTTGTTTTTTGTAAAAAGAAAAATACATAAAAAGATGAAGAAAATTATAATAGGTCATCTATGATATGTGAATTAGTTTTTAAGTTAATGTAACATAAATTGCAGGTTTTCCCTAAAAATACAGGAATAAAATGGTACATGAGTTCAAAGCAGTTGTCACTAACGATTTAAACATAAAAAGATGCTATCCAGTTAATAAACAGGGGTGCTTTTCATAGCTACAACTGATCAGTTGTTAACTTGCATACATAATTATGAACTCTCCTGCTTTTGGAGGGAGACTCCCACTTTTAAGGTTCAAAATTATTTGAAAATGAGGGTGTTTTATACATTTTCAGAAATCTCCCTACTAGGAAACAAATAACTTTCTTCTCTGTTTATTAGAAAAATAACAAAACTCTCTAAATATGAAAACAAAAATCTCCCACTTTGGCCTCAGAAAAAGTTCACATGTATGAATTATTTTTGGACAGAAACGTTTATGCATAATATTTAACATGACAGTAAAATTTGGACAACGACTTGGCCAAGAAGCACAAACCATTCGGCATGGTTACAAAAGAGCCAGTCAGCTTGGTTAGCAAAGAAACCTTTTTTTCCAGCTGTCTTCTTACATTTTAATGCAAAGTTGCTTTGAGGTACAGGTATTGCCTGAGACTCTGCAATACATAGAGCAGATCCTGGTCAGACAGATGTCTGATCTAGATCTATACTATTTACATAAGCCTGATCAATTCATGGTAAACAGGATTAGAGTTAGTCTTGATATTTATAGAACAATGTCGACTCTGTTTTCCCTCAATAATGGGGGTACAGATGCAATTAAATCATTAAAATAAATGTTCGTGCTAGACTGTATCAGGTAATTTAAATTTGTGTTACCAACAACCAAAATGTATTATGGTGGCTATTTTGGGTAACAACTTTATTGGCAAACTGTTGATCAATTAGATTGTGGAAATAATTAAAAGATTAAAAGGAAACTTGAGATCATAATGTTGAGAGGATAAAGAGAGTCATATATATGTTTGATAGCAAATTATTTATATTCTCTAATTTAGGACGCAACCTCTTCTTTTTGTCTATTACTGTCCCAGTTTTAAACCATAGACTTTTACTGGAAAAAAACAACAACAATAAAACTTATTTAAATTAATGGCATATGATAAATCTATGGCAAACACATTTAAAAAAAAAACAACCCACATAGCATGTTTTATTAATAACTGCTTGCTTATATGACATAATAAAACAAATAATTAAAGTATAATTTTACTAATTGAGATCATTAGATTATTAATATTTCTGTGCTGATATATTTTTTGCTGACTACAATCAATGTTTCAATTAGTATTTCATAGGCTTCTTAAAAAATTATATTGAGCTTTACCTAACAATTTAAAATAAGCACACAACATAAGCTGTACCCTTGATATTAATTTGTACAGAAGGGTTGAACGTGTTTTATGTGCATACCTTATCACGACAAATTCATCAAACTTTGGCTGCCTAGCACTGACTGATCAGTCAAAAACAAACAGTGCAAACACAAAAAAGCTAGCTCCTGCATACATGTGTACTTTCCCACTTTTGGAGGGAGACTCCCACTTTTAAGATTCAAAATTATATAAAATTGAGGGGTGTTTTACACTTCCTTCTTTGTTTATTAAAATAACAAATCTCTCACTTTGCAAGTGAAAATCTCTCACTTTGCCTTCAGAAAAGGTTCACATGTATGCTCCTGTTAGGAGTTGTTTTGATTGGTATCTGCATCATATGCTGCAGAGTCTCTACAATAGGTGTAGTTACCTTTCCTGGCAGGTGTTAGCTGATAATTAGGTATGGGTATAGTAATTAATAATTACAGTATATAGGTTAAGGGATTATCATACTCCTAGGGTAGGAAGGTTGGATATACCTGTTTGTGGTTTGTACAACCAAATTTATAATTGGAGCACTAAGGGTTTGTTAGCAACAGCTTTGAATAATTTAAAAAAAAAAAAAAATTTAAACAAAAACAGTAGTTGACTAATTTGCTCCATCAATTAATATATTAAAATATGCATATATTTTGCCTCTTTTGCTGAGCAGAAATTTTCTAAAAAGGATAGATTTACACTACTGCTTGGCTAGCAAATTTCATCCTTAGTTTTACAGAAGATCAATGATCAATGCCCGAGAGGGCACATCTTTATCAGACATTAGTTTTTAAAGTTGTAATATCCTTTGTAATTTTAATTTCTCAGAATTTGTGTATGACATGTAGCAGCAAATGCTACAGGCACTGAACCAAAAAGATTTCAATAGGAGCTAGTTAACCTTGATCAAAAATATTTTCCAATAACAGATTTATTCACCTAACAGTGCTGAGAGGTCAATACCATAGAATCTTAAAGGTGGTATCCGACAGTTTGGTCCAAATATTTGTTCTCAAATAACCAAAAAAGTCATTGGTACCTGAAAGGGTCTTGCAAAATTCTGTTCATTTATGCCAAAGATCTGTTTGAACAGTCAAGGATAAATCCACACTCGTCATTGCAAACAGGTGTTTCCTATCCAAGCCATGCTGCAGAGATAGCTATTTTTAAACTTACAAAAACCATGTGACTACTTACTTTTGTATAGTCATCCGTTTAATCCGCAGAGACCACTATAGCAATTTTTATAGTGTTGGAAAGACTGAACATTTAGAGATTGTTTTCGCGATAAGTAGAGTCTCACAATAAAGTAAGTGTTCAAAATTGTCTTTATAATGACTAAAGTATTGGTTTATACCAAAAGTATGACCGAATTCCCCAAGGCAGTGGTTAGATATTGGTACGTGTATTAAATACAGGCAAACTGTTAGATACCACCTTTGAGAAAAAAAGAAAAAGAAAAGGTGCAATGATAATTTTGTCTAACATTAAATTAATCCTGGAATGATTACATGTTAGTTGAATACTCAGTGGTTATAATCAAAATGAAAGTAAAACCTGAACAATCTAGATGACTTTCCAGGGATATGAAATGACATTATAAAAATAGAAAGTCTTCCAGTTATTCCTTCTTTTCATATGTAAAGGGACCTTACTCTATTTAAAAAACTACATTTTTACCTGCCTTGCAGGTAGGTATTTCATATATTGTAATTAGTTACTATTGAAAACTTAAGATTTTTCCAAGGTTTATAAACTTTTGAAAAAAACTTAAGACTGAAACATGCACATGAAAGGTAATATTATTGATTAAGATATGAATAAATGACAAAGCCTGAGCGCTTTTATAAAAAATCAGCACATTAAAAATAAAATTTCTTATATTTCTTGTATAAAGTATATGTAAATACCTTCCTACAAGGGAGATTTAAAAAATATTTATTTCATTTCAAAAATGGGGAATAATATGTGCTAAAGGCTTTTAAAAAGTCCTTGATACTTTCCATTCACCTTATGAAAAACATTACAAATGTTACCAGTATATAAAATCCTAAGAAAATTTTAAATATGGTACATCATAATCAGAATAAAAGGACGTACACATTCAGAAAACATGACATACAACCCTAATGCAAGGATGAACCTACAGAATACATGGACATTCAACCAGAATTTACGGACATACAACCATGTGAGGACATACAAGCAGAATACATAGATATCCAAAAAATTAAAAGAAAAATAAACAGAATAAATGGAAGCAGAACAAAATACAAGGACCAGCAGACAGTCATTAACCCATCTGCATTACTATGGTTACATACATTTGACTACTTAATCTTGTCTGAGGATTTTTAACGAGGCATTTGATGGCAACTTTTAGAACAAGTCGCTTCTAAATGTATGTCCATTTAAAATCAAATATGCTGCATTGTGACAAAACTACAAATGAAAAAAAAAAAAACGCTTTTGAAAATTAATACACAGCACACCACATAATAGAAATGTGTTGTTTGAAACATTAGCCAGGGTGTACCAGGTACAAATCCATCAGACAAAACTGTCTGGGACACAGAAAATAACCTGAGATTACCATCTATTTGTACATTAGTTTTTAAAAGATTTTTTTTGTCTGTAATTCAGTAGTTACAACATTTGTATTTCCCCTCATTGCTATTAACATTAACATTGTAAAGGCCTAAAGACAACAAGTGCATAAAGATGAATGGAATTATATTTCACATAAAATAAAACCAACGCTAGATGACTGCGTGTCTACCTAAACAGTCAACTAGTAACCAAAACGGACAACATGAAATAAATAAGCTATGCAAAGAGCTATGCGCAAGATGCACTGAAAAATATGTCACAAAAAATGAAACATGCAAATGTATTCATGTCCAAAGAAGATTTAACTTGTTACAAAAACACACTTTATGAAATAAAATAAAATAAAATTTCTGTGTGCATTTGTATAAACAAGGTCAGCCTGCTAAGCATGTATTAATAACACCTCTGCAAATGTGTAAATGGTGATCTGCCAGTTCCTGCAACCTTAGTGTTGTTTGATCAAGATTGTCGCTTTTTATTATTCAGTCTCCACAAATACATCTTATTGTCTTTGAATGAAATGTTAGCAAATAATGAACAATCAGCATCAGTTATTCACAAATGCTGTTTGTTAAAGAGTAAATGACAGCATATCTAGGATATGGACACTGTCATACACATGGAGTATTGATAATACTTTTCCATCCAATAATTCATATAAATTATGAAGAGAAAAGGAGAAACACTTAAATCACATGATTCCCAATTCAATACACCTATTACAAATTTTGTTGTATTACTCTAGTGTAATTCAGCTTTCTGATTGACAATGTCATCAACATCATCATGTTGCAGATCATCTCATTCCACTATTTCAACATGTTTTATTGTAAAATTTTGTAAAATCAATTAAAATCCTTCGATAAAAAGAGTCTTGACACTTGTCTTTTAATATGAACATCTATAAAACTAGTCCAGGAAAAAATGATAGTAAGCTCACCTTAGGCTTGCTAACTAAAACTTTTCCTAAACTCCTTAAAAAAAATGTTTGCATTTAAAGACAACTCATGTCAGATCCTCTCTATATATAGTGAAGTAAGTATAACTATGACTTCTAATTTTCGCCGAGGGCGAGGTAAGTTTCCATTACACATCTCGCAGAAATCTGGCATATATTGCGTTAAATCTATTTACACACTTTGTTTCGTAAGTTTGAAGAATAATACCACCAACAGACAATTACAACTATTGGTCATATTTAAAGGTAACAACAAGTTTTTAACAGGAAAACAACTGGAAATAACTGGAAATTACCGATCTATTCTATTTATAGAAAAGTAGTCCATCATATTATGCACTTTCAGTTTACACAAGCAACAAGTAAAATACAAGGGGTTTTATCAAATACGGAGAGTGGAATACAACTGTATGTATTCAACAGGAAAATACAAACTAATTTTAAAGATAAACATTCATCGGTATATAATAAATGTTTGTATTAAAAGACAACTCATGTCACATCCTCTATCTATAGTGAAGTAAGCATAACAATGACTTCTAACTCTGCCAAACAGAAGGTTCACAATATGGCAGGATGGATAAGTTTGTGTATTTTTTTACACCAAACTTTTTTAAATATCAGATGTGCTGAAAATTGAAGTTTTGCACAAAAGAGAAAACTTCCAAGTGTCTGCTGACTAATCAAAGTCTACACTTTGCACCTAATAAATCTGAACTTAGCTGGTTAAAGGTTTTCACTTTGAAACTAAATAAACATAAACCTGATTTGAAAGCTTGAAGAATCATCAATAAAGCTTTTGTATCAGGAGCTGGAGCTTTTGATAAAATATCCAACACTGTATTGAACCTGGTGTCTAACTTCATGAACAATGTTTTCCTCAACCAACACCCTCTTTTCTAATGTAGGCAAATCAATGAGGCCTTTGTTTTATTTAAATCAAGTGGGTTTGATTTGAAGATAATTGATGATTTTTCAAATCAATTAAGCATAAGTAGGATTTGCTTGGATTCACTGACAATTGATAAAAAAACAACAGAAGTAAACTTGCAGTAGGACCATCCATCATTCACTCCACTCACAAATCAGCAACATTACTGTGATATTACCAAGGAACAATGTCTCACACCATAAACAGTAAAGGATGATTGCATACTACTGCCTTTGTCTTCTCTAGATGAAGTTTATAATCTATACATTTCAGATCCAAATGCATTTATAATGCATCACAGTTGCAGTCTTTCACCTTTCTGTTACAGGGCTTTATATTATTTTCTTTTTCTTACTGGTATTACCAAGTATTACCAAATTAGCAATATCATGTTATATAAAAATTTCCCTGCCTACAAATATTTTTTTAAATGTAAATATTTCTCCAAATTAATCGTAAAGATAAAACTCAAATGGGATAAAAAAAAGAAAATATGTAAAAATATTAAAATATTGTTCAAATCAAGTCCAACAAGCCCTATGTTCTTTTGCCTTCTAAGTGGCAGAGGTTACTGTGATCTGTAAGGCATACGACCTCAGAAGTGGAGATTGTATATGTATCTCCAGTGTTAAAAATATCTGTGACAAATAAATGATGTGTTGTATTCTTTATACTGTAGTGGGACATGGTAGGATAATTATTTGCAAAATTGCTTTATCCTTGATAAACACCCAAACCATCTAACAACAATATATAATTCTATGCCCAGACCTGAGATTTCCTGCATTTAGCATCTGTGAGTTCATGCCTTGGTGTGGGGGAAGGTTGATTGCCATGGTGACAGAGGGAAGGGGAGCAGTCTGTTGGAGAGAAACTGGGGGAAGGGAGTTCAGGAGGGGGTTCTCATGGTACCCAGGCATTGTGATGATCGTCTTGGGCTGACTGGGAACCATCCCAGTGGGCCGGTGGTGTGGCGGGTACATATGAGAATGCATCGTTGTTGGCGTTGACGACAGAGTGTACTTTGCATCTGCAAGTAGAAAAAAAATAACCATTTAAATTGAAGTTAAATCTCTTAAATCATTATATTAATATCATTTTTAATCACAGTGATCACCATTAACATAATAAATATCTTCACAATCATCACAGTTCAGTATGGATTATCCAGTGGACCATTACACAAAGATTTAAAAGTTCATATGAGGTAGAATACATGATAATATTGAAAAGGTGCTGAGGTGAAATGAAAATATAGCATAAGAAATACTAACCAAAATCCAAACCTGAAATTCAGTCAAAGATATCAAAAATAATTGTATTCTCTAGCAATGCATACATGTGAACTTTTTCCAAGGCCAAAATGCAAGATTTCCATTTGCAAAGTGGGAGATTTGTTATTTTCATATAAACAAAGAAGGAAGTTATCTGTTTCCAAGTAGGGAGATTTCTGAAAATGTGTAAAACATCGCTCATTTTCAAACAAATTTGAACCTTAAAAGAGGGAGTCTCTCTCCAAATGGGGGAGAATTCACATGCACGGCAATGTCAAAAAATGGAATGTAAAATAAACTTATCAACCCATGTTTATATGATTAACTTTCAATTGGTTACTTTAAAGTTAAGTTCTTCTCCCTACGCATACACTTAAGTCTGAGACTTGAGATTAATAACAAAGTAAACAAACCAGTACACCACATGAGGGAAATACCAGTCTACGTAATGATACAGATAAAGCTTCTGGACACAAAATATAACACAAAAGCTCTGACAGTTTGGTTTCATGCCAACTGTTGTAGTCACAACCCTCCTGTGAACCCCTTCCACAGATGATAATTTGAATACAAATGGTGAATTTTGGTAATTTTAATTGACTACAAGTAGACCAAACTTTTAAATGCTGGGTATCCATTGAAATAGTTCTTTATTTCTGTAATTTGAAATGTATACATTTAAAAAATTTCTAATTTTAAATATGTGTATATGTTAATTAGGTATTTAGAATGTAATTCATAGCTTAAATTATTGATACGTTATATATTGTGTTTATTGTAAGCTGAAGATGTAGGTTTTTTTTAATATCTATTGTCTACTTTTATTACTACTATTATTCATAATTACTACTATAATTACTATTTGCATCATAGCCATTATCATCATTATAAATATTATTATTATTATTGTTGTTGTTGTTGTTGTTTTATGATGTAAATATGGTTTATTATAATTATTATTATTTATAATTATTCCTTTAATAATTATTAGTATTATCATCTTCATTATAATCTTTTTGTTGTTATATATTTTAAGTGTTAAGCTTTATTGTAATTTTTATTAAATCAAAATGTTTTCTCATGTAATTATATATTACCAAAACTGTATTTATATTATGCTTAGATAACATGAAATGATTGTACTTTAAACAAAAAAATTATAATATTAAATAAATTATTAATTGATAACATTTCTGCTTTAAGGGTGTAGATTAAATAAGCATGTAATGTCGAGCAAAGTTGTTGGAAGTTTTGGGGGCTGTTTACAAAACATTCCTTTTTTTATAATTATTAAAATTAATTTCAACACATGATTTAAGTATGCATGACTAAATGCATCTAACCAAAAGGCAATCTTATTTTTTCAGAAAGCCACACAGTTTTTCTTTATTTTTTTAAATAATAAAGGTGTCTAAAATAGAAATTATATAAGGTAAATTTGGATTTTCGGGTCTGGCAAAATATTTTGAGCAGGTTCTTCTACTGGCAATGACATACTTAAACCCTTTCATTCATAGTTCAACTGTAATTTTGAAATTTCACCTGACTTTGTTTTTTATCCTTAAAAGAGATAAAAGGATTTAATTAAATATATGTTCAAATTGTAATAATAGATTTAAAGCAGAACCAGCCTACACATAAACCCTAAGTCATGCAGACTCTGCTAATGATTGTGAATGGTTTGTAAAGGTGTTCATTGGCGTATAAAGGCAGGAAAGGGTTAAGAAATGTTAAAATAAAATAAATTCACATACTTTTATGGAACAGAAATAAATTTCTAGTACATAGTTTCATGTATTTGTAAATAAACTTTCCTAAAAAGTAATTGTCCAGCATTTCTAATATTAAAGGTTAGGTCTACATGGAGATGTCCTTCCATGTATATGCTTAGCTTTTTGGTTTATTTTATAACATTGTAATAAAATTTGTTTAATCAAAAACTTACTTAGTAAGTATTGATAAAGATGTAAGCATTGAACAAAAAATAAATTTAAAGCAGTTAAAGACTGAAGAAGGTTAATGAAAGGACATAAAATAATAAAATAATATTTCTAAGCTTTTACATGTTTTGAGAATAAATTTAAAAAATATTTAACATAAATGTGAATAAAATAACCATAAAAATAATAATAAAATGTAATCATATTTTCCAATGTAAACAGGTTATAAGTTTTTAGTAGTAATAAATTAAAAAGAAAGATTTAAAAGAATGTATTTTTTACTTAGAAGCTATTTCTGCCTAAAATATAATTAACAACAATATTTTCATGATAAGTGTCAATGACAAAACTTAATTAACACTTAATTAACACAGTGAGTTCTTTCATACGGCAGATATACAGTTATTTTATTGTAAAGAAATACTTGCAAACAGAGCAATACATATAACAGCTGTACAATGAAATCTTATTCTTAATTCTCAATTCTGCTGAGAAATATATTAAGTCAGAGCATACTTTTGACTTAAAAAAAAGTAGCAATTGAACATGTCAAAATGGTCTTTAGATCAAACAGATGTTTATCAGTACCTAAAAAGCATAAAAAGGAAGCAAAAAACACTGTATAAAACAATAGAAAGATGCTAAATGCAGATATAATTACATTGGGGGAACATCAGATGCCTTGAACCGGAAATTCAACAAAAAAACTAACTCAAGTCAATGTTCAGAGTAAATGAATTTTTTCCAACTAAAGTGTAATATTAGTAGATTAAGACTCCCGGCTTACAATGCAAATGCTGCACTGAGCTGCCTCACCTAAGTCTACACTATTTGTCTTATCAGAAACATTTACCCGTAGCAGCCAAGAGTTAACAACCCTGAAAAAGTAACCATAAAACCAACCTGAATGATAACCATGGGATATGGACCAATTAGTGTGGAAAGGACCGTCAGCCATATTAGTGAAGTGTTCGCCATACAATTGTAGATCTACCGGCCAAACAAATCCTTTTTCTCACAAAGAAACACCACACTTTCAAATCACTTCATAGCATTTCTTTGATAGCTTTAATGAACTAAACACAAAAAAGTCACACTTTAACAAAAGTCGCTATAAATCGTTCAAACTAAATGAGAAAAGTTTACACATTAACCTTAAAATATATCAACTCCTCTGTCACAACTCCTTCTGACATTAACAAGTTTCAGCATAGTACAACAATATCTCGTGAATAAATCACCATTTGCTTTTTTCACCCAACTGCTTATCCGATTAACCTATTCAAATTACCAAGAGCTGTTAAGTTTATATTTAGCACATGTATATAAATCACCATAATTAATATGAATATGCAAGTGTCCAATGACAAAAAATTAGAACTTAAATAAAAATGGCCGTCAAAAGGAGTTAGTTCGTTGCCTGTCACAATATGTTTATAGTGTCCTAAAGTCAATATTTGAACACAGTTTTTCTTGGGGCTGGCTTTCTGCAAATATTTGAAGGCATGGAATATAAAATTGTATCCAATGACAGCTCAGCTGATGTTTAAGGTACAAAAGGCGTCATACAGTACAAATGTTCTGGTCAAAAATTGAAAAACTGAGGCTAAGTCACACAAGTCTTTCACTTATTATGTTTCATGAAAGACTGAAATTAACAATAGAAGAATGCAAACAAGGCCCCAAAGTGAAATTACAAATAATTCTAGGATGTCATACATAATTGGTATTCAGTCAAAACAGATTTGTTTTATATAAAACACCAAAACATGTTCTCATTAATAAATGGGATAACACATGCTGGGATTGCTAAAAATCATTTCAATTTTAATTAGTACATTGTATAAAGATTATGATGATGGAATAAAAAAAATATAATTATAACATGTATTATTATTAGTAGTAGTATAATAATATTTTATTATTATTACTACTACTGCTACTACAACTACTACTACTGCTGCTGCTATTGTTGCTACTGTGCTACTACTACTACCGCTACTCCCGTTCCTGTACTAAACAGCAAATAGCACTTACCATACTTAATATGATCATGTTTGAGGTACCATTATCTAGTTTGTTATGATATTGTTTACGGTAAAGATTACATTGACAAATGTCGTTAGGTTTAAAAGCTGCATACATTAAAAACAATATAACTTTTTAGCTGCATGTAGACATTGCCAATCAGTTATTTTAATTTTCATTTTAATTATAATGATACACTTAATTAGCATCAAATTTTATAAAAAATATTTTTACTTGTAGTTTGTACATTGTACTTGATTTAGTCAACTGTTCTTGTACTTTTAAGTTAGAAAGTTTAACTAATTCTTAGTTGTATTTGCACTGTGAAGGATCTTATGTTTTAGGCAAAAAGGACAGCTTTTATCCGCATTATTACTACTGAAATTTCAAAGAATAATGTAACATGATATTAATATTACAACTGCCCATACACTTGTTTTTTCACACCAAACTTTTTAGTTTTATAAATGAAAAATAATGTTTAAACAAAACCTTTGTGCTGTGTTGATTTTTGAAACAATCCAAATTGGGAGCACAAATTTCTGTAACCATTCTTGCACACAAAAACCCAAACTGCCAACACAAAGTGTTGTAAACATTCTTGTATATGGAACACCAAACTGAGAGCACAAATTGTTGTAAACATTCTTGCACATGGAACACCAAACTGGGAGCACAAATTATAATAAACATTCTTGTACAGTTAACACCAAACTGAGAGCACAATTTATTGTAAACATTCTTGCACATGGAACACCAAACTGCGAACACAAAGTGTTGTAAACACTCTTGTACAGGGAACACCAAACTGAGAGCACAATTTGTTGTAAACATTCTTGTTCAAGGAACACCAAACTGGGGGCACAAATTGTTGTAAACATTCTTGTACAGGGAACACCAAACTGGGAGCATAAATTGTTGTAAACATTCTTGTACAGGGAACATCAAAATGAGGGCACAAATTGTTGTAAACATTCTTGTACAGGGAACACCAAACTGAGAGCAAAAATTGTTGTAAACATTCTTGTACAGGGAACACCAAACTGAGAGAATAAATTGTTGTAAACATTCTTGTACAGGGAACACCAAACTGAGAGAATAAATTGTTGTAAACATTCTTGTACAGGCAACATCAAACTGGGAGCAAAAATTGTTGTAAACATTCTTGTACAGGAAACACCAAACTGGGAGCACAAATTGTTGTAAACATTCTTGTACAGGAAACACCAAACTGAGAGCACAAATTGTTGTATAATACATTCTTGTACAGGAAACACCAAACTGGGAGCACAAATTGTTGTAAACATTCTTGTACAGGGAACACCAAACTGAGAGCACAAATTGTTGTAAACACTCTTGCACATGGAACAGCAAACACAACTTTAGCAGTGTGCATATATTATAAAAGTATATATATATATATTAATCTTTTACAATTCTACATGTAAAAACAGATACTATTAATAGGCTGATTGCTTTTTTCTATACATTTATCACATTCAGATCTTAGTTTTAAAAGAATATGTGCATTTCTCATAGTTTATCTATCTTTTTATCCTCCATATTCATCTGTAGAATGTGTAACACTAGTGATAAGTAATTAGGCTAAAACTATATATGCTGCAAATTTAGGATGTGATTTAAAAATTTAATGAAGTAAATTATATGAAATAAATAAAAATTTCATTAAGCCGTATAGGTAATATTTCAGATTCAGCTAGTTTGTATGTTAAACATACTAAACTAATATTTACTGCACTTTGGTTAAAGAAATAGACTTTAAGATTCACAAAATGTGGCAATGTTTGAGAATTGCCACAAAAAATGTATTAGCAGGAAAATCAGAATAATGCTAGAGCTAATCTATAAACAAGATAAAAAAATTATTATTTTACTTTTAATTCAGTATTATTTGAATGGACATTTTTGTAATAATTCACATTAGACACAAAATTTGTCATTAATTTAATTCACAAAAATATTAATTACATTACCTCTTTATAATTACATTTTACAAATATAAAAAATATATAAAAAAATTTTTTTCATACAATAGAAATATTTACACCTTTGCAGTTTAATTGATTTGTTTTTGAGAAAATGATAAACTAATTATAAAATTTAAAAAAATAATAAAACATCTGTTTTCCTTGCAATTACCAATTAGGTACTAGTACACATATTATACAGGCTGTATTTGTAAATCAGTTTGAAGGTCAGATGTCTGAACTGTTGTTTTTATTTCAATGTACAAGGGCAGAATTTTATAAAGCAATACATTTTTAGTCGTGAAGGGCCCATCAAAAATCTACAAATTAGTTGCATACATGTTGTAAAAAGAACACATATTTTTAAAAACATATAATGTTTGTATCAATAACTAAGAATGTTACAAAACGTAAATCTGGTCTGAAAAATCATTGGTACACAATATTTTTTTAATTTAACGGTACTACAATTTTTAATGCTCTAAAAAGTTGTTTTTAATTATTAAACTTTTTTTTTAGTTATGTTTTAAAACATGATAATTTATTACCTATATGTCTATATATTTACATGTATATGTTAATGATTATAAATTTATCTTCATTAAAAATATTTATGAAAATATTTATGAAAATATGTTTTGTCATTAGTAAATTACACATTAATCTATTCATTTCAGCAATACATTTTAAAATTTCACACAAATACAAGTCATTTAAAAGAATTATATTATTCTGTTGAACAAACATAAGTTGTACTTAAAAATTAACCAATATTAATAAATTTAAGCTAAATATGCTGAATTGTTATATTAACCGCATAGAACTCTATCTCTACTCCTTCTAAAAAATAAAAGGACACAATGTTAAGAAACGATAAGAAACCAAATGAAAAGAAATACATTTTGTCTCAACACTTTAAATAGTGTTCTCTAACATGTCAACTTTAAATGAAAATATTTCTAAATAAAACATTTACTTTTAAATATTCCTTTGTCCCTAACGTGGTTTATTGAGATGTACGCTGTTGTGTTTTTAATCAATTAAGTAACTCTTCAAAATTAATAATATTAATAATTATTATAAGTATTATTATTAATTTATGATAATAATGTTATTATTATAATTTTAATAATAATAATTATTATTATTATTATTATCATTATTATTATTATTATTATCATTATTTTAAAATTATTGTTATTGATAATGTTTAATATACAGTCAAAACAACTAGTATTTCTTTTTTCATTACATTTCTTATTAATTTTGACTTAAAAACTGTAATGTGTACTTTCCTTTTTTATGTATACTTAGTTAGACAGACAGGTTAGTAAAACAAAAAAATATTTAACATAATGTTAGACTTAATACATTTTAGCACATTAATTGGACTTATAATTAACTTCCATTATGGTTTAGAGGTAAAACTATGTTAATTAATTTACCATTTTTGATAAGATTTCCTTACAATATATGTAAATCCTAAATAAAAACAAAAATAAATATGCCGTCAAATGTAGATAGAGAACTATTAATTGTAAACATTTTACATTTTCTTACACAAATTCATACAATTAATTTACATTATTTTTAATAGCTATTTGTTGTGAATTTAATATCAATTTTATAAAAAAAAAAATACATGTTTCCAGTAAATATAAAATAAAACTGTTTCTGGATTATTTTGTGCAGATCTTTTTTTAAAGACTACAATATCAGAGTTAGACAATTCAGTTGGAGGATACATGCAAAAGCTTAGAACACAAATTTCAAAAATAAAATATGCATAATATAAACATATAAAATAACCTTCCAACATGTAAGCTACATGTATATACAGCAAACTGAATTTTGATTTATGAGTTTGTTACAAAAGTATAGAAAATATTTTCATAATATTGAATATATTAAATCAGATGTGAAAAGATGCACCCAACTTACATGTCCTTGTTGGATGATAAAACTGTCCCTTCATTTAATACCCATCTGAACACCCATTATGGATGCCAGGATGTTACTAGATATTATATCCAAATCCTTATTCACAAACATAATTAAATTCCCTGAAATTGTATCCACATCCTCTCATCAGGTAACTAATTTAATTTCAGGATCCTAACTGAGCTAAAAGCAAGCCACAAATCCGACTATGTTTGGCGTGTGGCTAATAACATAACTACCAACTGTAAAAATAAGAATACTGAAATATAACCTTAGCCTGTCGTAAGTCTTAATCATAAACCACTTGTAAAATATGGACAAATCATTATTTTGTCTGATTAGGTGGAAAATCTAAACCAAATCACCTGTTGAATTATGGGTTTTATTTTAGCTCTCTTCCTGAGATAATTACTGTGTGATTAAAGTGAGTATAGTAAATGATAGTTAACTGGGGGGACAGCCTTAATTGACCCTTGTTGGGCATCCAGCGGGTGTAGAAAGAGTTGGTACCAGCTTGTGAGGGAGGAGATTGTTGTAGACAAACTCTCTGGCTGCCCTCGAACAATTATCCTGCCACCTTTCCGACAGATAAATCTCCGTCGAGGCTGCCCCTCATTTGATTTTCATTAATTTTAGCTGAAGAAATACTCTGTCAATGTCTGTTTGCTTTACTGGTGTTAAACTTCTTTAATTGTAGTTGCATAAATTTTTCTCATCTTTATGTAAATAGATGCAAGTACTTAAAACCTTATCATTCTTTTTTTTAAACTTGAAAATTGTCAAACAAAAATCAGAGACATTACCTTACGAAGCTAGTTTTCTAAAACGATTTTTCATTTTAACTTTTCTAAATAAATGAAATGCAAAATTCCTCTGATAAAATAACAATAAAATTATATATCAAGCTGACATAAGCCCTTAAAAAACATGCTTTGTTATTTATGTTAAAACAGCGCAAATTATACATTGCAAAACGTAAAGTCTTCGTCAATATTGATCTACATGCGTTTGGCATATGTCGTAATGGCGGCAACTCGGTACAGAAAACTGTGTCACTCTGGGAGTATTAACAACGATAAAAGCAGGTAAATATCTCACCTTGAGTCGAAATATCCAAACCGTAATCCCAGTCGTCCAAACTAGAACCCAACATGAATGATGGGACCCCTTCAGCCATAGTTTACCTATTTCACTTATCCAACTTTCAGACAGAAAATCTTTTTACAAATTTGTCACACTCTCAAAAGCAGCCATGTTTTTTTGCATTACAGCCACAGACAAGCAGGACAGAAGCTTGTAGACTGCAGGAGATTAAATGCTAATTATCTGTAACTGATATTTTATCTGACAAAAGATTGCATTTTGACAAGGTTGGTCATTAGGCTGCCTACCCATATCACCCTATAAACGGAAAATGGAATGTTCCAAATATAGCACTAGAGCTAGTCCATTTATCACTTCCAGGGGTGGATGCATTGATGAATAATTTCTCAAGAATTAAGATATGAAAGATTTCACATTGGAAATGGGAATAAGATGTGAAAAATAGACATCAGGAAACAAAAAGCGTCAGGCCGGAGGCAGCATTGTTTAAAGGCTGGAAGAGGGTGGGACCAAATAGGAAGATTTGATGTGGCAGGCGATAGTTCACACACATCTGAAATATTATCTGCCAGAATTTTACGCTTTGTTGCATTAGGTGAATAACAGTTGAAATGTAAGACAGACATCATTGTGTTAAACTACCCAAACGTATGGTGCATTGACAATAAATAATGCCTAACTGACCTAACAGGTCATAAATCTACAGTTCGTTAGGCTAAGAGGAAAAAAACGTTAAAAGAGCATACGAAAAAACATGCAATAAGAATCAATATAAATTCCGCTCAATTAAATATGACTGACAGATGTTTAAAAAGATATCCTGTAAAAGATTTATTACTTGAGCACTGAAAGAAATTGAAATTATTGACTCAAACAAGAATTGTGTATATGACCTACTTGTGTTATTAAAACATATTCCATTTTTTTCCTCATTAATTTTTATCTCAACATTTAAATGCTTTGTTTAGTTATAGTAATTCTAATTGACTCAAAAATGATTACGTATTATCTGTTATTACACTAGATCACTCTGTGTCTGACAACTATGACAGGGACAAACATGCTGAAAGATTAGTGAGTATTTGATTTTGGATCTAAACTGAGTAATTAAGGGAGTAAAAAGGTTATCTTAGTGTATAGAAAATAAATAGAATTACTTTATTTCTACAAAGGTAGCACAATTAAAACAACTTTTCTTGAATTTATTTTTCTATCCACATGATATTTATTTAATTTATTTTTTTAAAACATTTATGGTTTTCATTTCCAGGGAAACAGAACCTAGTTTAAATAAAACACTTGCTGATAGGTATGGCACTTTTCATAGAACACAGAATTATTTTTTACAGATCACTGCAAGGCAACTTTACTTTTGTATGTATAAAGAATATAGTAATATATACAGTTGTCTCTTGCTTCCACCTCATAGCAACATGTATTAGTAAGATGGAAATAAACATCTCCACTGATCTAAGAATTTTATGTATTTATTGGTTGGACATTAACTGTAACATCACAAATGAACTAAATTGGCTGATTGTTGCTGACTGAGTATTAAGCAGTTGCTTTTAATTGAAATATGTTAACTTAAACATTGTAATAGCATACATAAATTTCTAATGGTATGCTGAACATAGAATACAATTTCAATTCAATTAGCATAAATATTTAGCAAAAATATGCATTGATATTATGCACAAATACAGGATAAATAGGTAGAATAATAACACACATATTTAGACTTTAACTTCAGTAAAGATAAAGATATGCTAAGCATTTGTATTGTAGAAATGTTTAACATAAAACTGAAGAAGAAGAAGGAGGAATAGGAGGATGGAGTGGATGAAGGAAGAAGTAGAATGAAAAGAAGAACAAGAAGAAAAGAAGAATGGATGAAGAAAGAGAAAAAGAAAAAACATAGAAACATTCATAGTGTTCTTTACACTGAGTGAAGCAAGAATCTGGTAAAACAAAAAATAATAAATTTCAAAAATTTTGTAATTTTTTCTGCTGATTACTCATAAAAACACAATTATCAGACATAAAAACCCCCACAAAAACCCCAATTTTCATAAGTTTTAATTGATTTCTCTTCAATTAAAGTTCCTAGCAATTAGATCATCCACCCCGGTAACAAACATCAAGATCTGAGTTAGTACCCTCTACCAATTTTAACACCATTTGTCACTTTAAAAGGTTGGGATCCTGGACTTTCAATTTGTCACTATAAATGTGTCTTCAATGGGTTTTAATTTCCAAAATAATTGTGTGTGTATATGGGGTCTGGTGTCAGGGGGTGGTAGGGGACTGATTGTATGTCCACAATACGGCGTGTCACCAACATCTGATATTGGGCCTGCGTGATGGTCAAAGGCTGGTACACAACTATGCACTGGCTTTCACATATTTCTATCCCTCAATTGTATATCATTGCACAGCATCTCAGTTACAAAAAATGGCTGACTTCTTGTCCAATCATCCATGGAAATAATTTAATTAGAGGTGTTTTTGAAACATTTACTTTTGCTTGTTGTTTTGTATTGTTGTTGTTTTGTCTTTCTATTGTTTTTTCCTTCTTATTTGCATATGTATGCATATTCAATCTAGAATAGGAATAGTTTTGTTTTATTATTTTAACAATTTTGTTTAACCTTCCCAATGAGGTGCATGATAATATATAATTTTTAATTAAAACTTAACAACAGGCGATACTATGTATTATTTATTGTTAAGGAACTGGTGGTATGGTAGGAAAAAATATTGAATTTGTAACTGTGCACCCCACACATACGTCAAATATTGACGATACATAATGTGATGAATATATTTACATATTATAAACTATTAAAGTATCCATGAAAGTTTTTTAAAAGAATTACAATATCATACCTCATGCACATTATCATTAAATAGATCATCACCAAACCTCATACTCAAACTTAATTTGCTCGAAGCTAAACAGCATTTTTAAAAATAACATTATGAATTTGTAAGTCTATTTACAATTTTAAACACCATAGCTAAGAGCAACCCTCACGCCATTAGTATCCCTCTGTGATATTCAATTTTTAATCAACTTGTAACTAATGCTCGTCAAATAATTTACAATAAATGGTGAGGGTAAATAAGTCCAAATAAGTAAGTATTCAATCTACCTTGTAATCTGGATCATCATTCATGTAAGTAAATAAAAAAGTTACCTTCTTAAGACATTGGCAGTGTTGTTATTCTGGTGTTGTTTTTTTCCTCTCATAATTTTTTTTTATTATTTGCACTTTATCCTACTAAAATAAAATGATTCTTTTCTATTTAAATCAAAGTAGCAATATAAAATCAAAGTTGTTTTTAGTTCTGTTCATTAATTTGTTTTATTTCTCTCCATCTATATGTAATCTTTACCATCCCAATTCTTGTTTCATAAGCTGGCCTGTTGTTTATTTTATCGTTAAATTACTCAAGTTTTTATTTGTTATTTTATTAATGTATTTTGTTATTTGCATGAGCCTACTAATGAGTTGTTTTTAAGATTAATGGCAAAGTTTACTTTTCAATCAACATTCACTGTAAGAAACAAGGTATGTTTTGCTTCTTAAGTTATTTCTTTTCTTTTTCTATATTTTGGTTTTTTGCTTATAATTACATGTTTTTCATTGAAATCAAATCAAATTAATAGATTGCTCAAGGCAAACTTCACATAAATTTAATGCTGTAAGAATTGTGCATTGGTATTATGACTTTTGTAATTAATCTTATTAATTAAACATGTTTTATTCTTTTGTTTCCATTTTATTTTAGTCACCAATAATACATAAAGCACTATGTTATTATTTTATTTAATCTTAGTTAATTTTTGTCTACATTTTTCTATCCACAGTTTTAGTAGTCATCTACATTTAAAAAATGACTAAATAAATGAAGTTTTATTCAGTAAAGGTTGGATAAAACCAAAAAGGCAGTAAAATGTGCCAAATATTTTGTACATTGGAAGATGATATGCTTCCAGGACTCATGTTGTGTGTATATAAAAAAAACCTGCAGAAATTAAAACCATACTATAACTACCCAAGGTGTACATCACAAGAGGAAACAACCCACACATTTTGTGTTATACACTCAGTTGTCTCCCTTAACAAAACTTGTTACTCAGTCTACTTTATCTGGTCCAAATTCTAACAATTTAATTTCAAAAAGGGATAGCAATGATTTCAAATCAGTAACTTACAAACCTTTTTTAAACAATTAACAGGTAAACCCATTCACTGGAAACAATAATGGTGCCTAAATATATGTTCACCTTTAACTTGCAGTCATTATTTTGCATTTACAATAAACTTTTACAATCTTCAGAAACTATTGTTATAATGCTTAGTGCAATATTTAAACATATTAAACTTTTAAAAACAAGTTGCTATGTTTATTAGGTTATATTTTAATGAGTGTGTGTATTTTTTGTGGTTAGTGGGTATTTTCTGAGAAAATATATAAACAGTTTTATACATAGTGTTACACAATTATTTACAATACTTTAAAATTGTAATTTGTTTATAAAAAGAACTTGCAGACCATAATTGCTTAAAACTCTAAACTATTGAAAAAAAATGAAAAAAAAAACAACTTTTGTTTTTAAATATACAAAAACATACTTTTTCAGTGAATTATTTGGCAGACTTCATTATTATTGTATTTTTATTTTTTTACATTCAAAATGAATTGAAACCTTCCCAAATAAGGTGACTATAAGAAGTTGAAAACTCACAATTTTTCTGTTACAACTACCTGTGAATAACGTAGACAGCCAGATCTCAGTGAGATCAGTCTGATCTGGATCTACACTATCTGATGATAAGTTTATAGCAGTAGATTCTGTTTTCATATACATACAATCTAAACAAATAACTAAGATTTTCAAACAGTTCTTCACAAATGAAGCATAACTGGGGTTAATGTAAGACAACATGGGAAGAGTGGGAATGTTTGATTTCACAGGATGACTCACCACCCACAATGACTTAAACAAGAACTAAAAAGGTATACAACAGCTGACAAGTTAATGTCATTTTACTAAAAAAGATAACCCTCAGCATAACATTAAACATCACTTAATCAAACTAATCATTTACAAAGAATGTTCAAGTGGGTACATGTTTTTTTTGTGTGTGTGCTTTTTGGAACTGTGTGCTGGAGAAGTCTATTTATAATGACTTCCGGGACACATGTCTACCTAACCATACATCTACCCTTAAACAAAACAAACCCTGATCAGTGTTTTCTAGGAGAATGCACTGATTATAGAAAGTTTAGCAATAAACATTATTACAATTACCTGAAGCCCACAATGAATTTTGGATTTTGCCAAATGTGTAACCCTACAAATATTTTTTATAATATACTTGTATAATAATTGTGAAAGATTAAAGATTATATTTAATAGTTAAAGTAGTAGTAGTAGTTGAAGTAGAAGTAGTAGTAGTAGTAGTAGTAGTAGTAGTAGTAATAGTAGTAGTAGTAGAAGTAGTAGTAGTAGTAGTAGTAGCAGTAGTAGTAGTAGTAGTAGTAATAGTAGTAGTAGTAGAAGTAGTAGTAGTAGCAGTAGTAGTAATAATAGTTATAGTAATGGTAGTAGTAGAAATAGTAGTAGTAGCAGTAGTAGTAGTAGTAGTGTAGTAGTAGTAGTAATAGTTGCAGTAATAGTAATAGTAGTAGTCATAGTAGTAGTAATGAAAGTAGCATTAGTAGTATTAGCAGTAGTAGTAGTAGTAGCAGTAGAAGTAGTTATGGTAGTAGTAGTAGCAGTAGTAATGGTTGTAGTAGTAGTAGTAATAGTAGTTAGTATCATCAACAACATTATTACTATCCCCTTACCTTGATGAGTGTTTGGGTGCATGCTGCTGGACAATCCAGGGTTGCTAGGGAGACTGTTACTAGGGTGATTGTTGGTCATGTGACCACCATTCTGGTGCTGACCATTGCTGTGTCCGTTGCTAGGATGACCATCTGGTGGGGAGTAGGGTTCCGAGTCAGGAGGGCTATCAGGTAGGGTCCTAAAACAAAATAAAGCTTGGCTACATCTCAGAGTTCATTCACGTCTCTTATGGAATAGTCCTGTGAATGGGGACAAACATGCAGCAGACAACAACAGGAATTCCAAGCTGTCTGGCAAGATCTTTTTTCCAAGAAAAGAACTGAATTTGCCGTGGTTGACAGTATAAAACTTACAATTATAAAAAGATGCTAATAATGAAGTAGACAATAACAGGAATTTGCAGTGTTTTTTGAGATTGTGTTGTTGTTTTTTTTAAAGTGTGCAGCTTGAAATTTAAAGAAAACAACTGATGTAGCAAGCAAAAATGAAGAAAGCAAAGTTGCAAATTATCTAATTCCCAACATTTTTATCTTCTTGCTTTAATTACATGCTCTCTGTGGCACCTTGGATGTCACACAATCAGGATCTTTCTTGTCTTTTTTCTGCCACCTTTGTTATCAGGTAGACAAAAATGGGATTCTTCTTAAAATATGGCACAGAATTATTGTTAAATAGTACTGTACTGCACAGTACATGTTCTGCCAACATGTGCTTGTAATGTCACAATTAAACCTAACATGATGCAACAAGATGGTAATTTTAAAAAATCAAACTGTGGCACAAAGATAAACAAAAAAGTGTTGATAAAATTTTCAGCAATATTGACAATACTAATGTGCTGCAAGTTGAGATTTTGTAAAGATTGTATTACAAGTCATTACTAAAAAAATACAGTGTGTTCATAGGGTATTGAACACATTAATAACAAATAAAAACACATCTATATAAAACTATAACTGACAAAAGTTGTTTGTTTGTTGTTTGTCTTTTTTTTCTTAATTTCACCTTTGCTATGACCTTAGTGACACCTTTGACAACAATATAAAACTATAAAAAAACTGCATCATTTAAAATTGTATTCAAAATGACTTAGCAGTTTAGCAAAGGTAAGAGATACAGAGAAAAAAAACAACGGGCCATAACTCTGAAATGAACAATGAAATTTCAATTATCTCACTTTCATGCATAACTGCACATCAATATCAACCATCCATGCAAATATGAAGAAATTTCAATAATAAAAGAGTATTTATCTGCACAAGAAATGGCTGACAGACAGATAGGTGATATAATTCTTTGGTGGTATAAAAATGCTAATTTGACCAGTTGTTATCAAGTAACTCATGTAACTGCAGACACAACTGCACCAGGCAAATGTTTTGGATATAAATACTGGTAAGATGTTACTTTTTCCTTCTGAAGTATTCTTATTTGTTTTATAAGAAATGAAATGGTTAAAAGCTAAGGACTATCAAAAAGCAAGAATAAAATGCTGTTAAAGTATAATTAACAATAAAGTTAATGTATACGGTTCACTATTCCTAGAATAAAATCAAATGCTCATCCACTTTATCTCAAACATGAAAAGTTTAAAAAATTAAAGATAAATCAATAAATAATACCTGGTATTTGTAATTTAGTCATTGAGCATTCTAAACCAAAACCTCACTTTTTAAAAGTCTTGAATAATTAATGGAATAACTTTTCAAGAAATAAAATCTACAACTAGGGTTGAATAAGAGAACATTATAGAGTATTTTATATTATTTATTATATTATGGTTGCATTACTATTATGAATGAGTAAATATTTAATTCTTCTTATCATAAATATCCTCTATTTGGCATTTATTTCTACATCAGACAAACTCTGATAAAATTACTTTCAACAAGTTGTAATAACTGATTACCTCTTTCTTTTATTTGTGATTATATAAAATATATTTAAATTTACTCATACTTACACTATTCTGTGAAAATTCCTCTTATAATAAACCAAATCCATTGGGATGTTTAAAAACATAAACCTCAACAAATCCCAACACCAACACTATTTTAACCATCAGTTGTTAACTATTAAATGACCATGAAATTCCTTTTTCTGACATGTCAATTTATCCAGCAAAAAAAAAAAATCATTATCAAAGAAAAATCCAAGATGGCTCGAGTCTGATGGCCTAATTAAAGATAAAAAAGCAGCAGCTAGAGTTATATATTTCAACAAAGAGCATAAATGAAGATTAGTACTATTACTTGAACATAAAAAAAGCTTCATGATGACAGAGATTGCAGGATATCAAACTCTTTATTATTCTTCTTCTGACCATTCACATTTTCAGGAGCAGCAACACCCAAAACCACCTATCTTGTGTTAAAAACCCATATCCATTTAATTCACTTTAGTTCAACATGTGAAATGTCCACAAATCAAAGAGAAGTTGAGATGAAGCAAGACTGGTCTATCACTAAGGATAGTTCCTAGGTACTTACAATACATAGTTTTGCAATACAGCCAGGTAAAAATGTTATTTGATCATTGTTCAAGACATTTTCCTATGGCCAGGTACCACCGTCCAGTGACATCGCCAAGATAATCAGATCGGCGTCTCATAATTAATCATACTCGCCCAGGCATTGCCTACCAGGGGTTATTAAAAGATGGGATATGTGGATAATTTCAGCACAAAAAATCTGATATTAAATTCTGTCTCTATTCTACTAAATGTTATGTTATGACGGTAAAACTGAAAGCTTTTAAGTGACTTTCAGCTGTTAATCTGAAATTTCAAGATGACGAGATGGTTCATTTTGTTAATCTTGTTAATCACTTAGGCAAATAAATCAGTATAATGGAGCATATATTACACCAGAAAGAAATGTCAAGTTGATTGATGGTGTAAGATACCAGTATTTATTATCATAATCTTTGTCTCTAGCTATCTGGAGTAAGTGTGACTTACTAGTTTGTGTCACTATCTTATATAATCCCTTACATTTTTATTGAAAGTAAAAACTGTCAAATCCAGCTGGAGTGAGAGCCCTTGTTTCTACCCGATCTTATGTTTGGGGGTTGCTTAAGGCGTTTTTTTGCTGGGAGAATTAAAAAACTCAAAACCTATTTTCAATTATACTTCACATTATTTTGATCTTTTTAATTTTTATATTTTCTACTCACATATTTTATTTTTTACCTAATTATACATTATATATATCAAACCTTAATTTATTTGGCACTGTATGACCAATTAAGTGTTGGTGTGCCAAAAAATATAATACAAAAACATGTACAAATTTAAAATTCACAAATTTTAGTACATATAACAAGATAAATATAAATTATTTTTCTTAAAACTGAAGTATAGGTTCATCTAAGAAAATTTTGTCATTTGAGACATTTAACAGTGTTTCTATTTACATACTTTGATTGGATTAATATAAAATACAATTGTAACATTTTTAATAGAAGCCTATGTAAGGTATGTTCTTGTTAAGTAGAGCGTTGCTTTGAATTGTCAAATTCCCCGAACAGACCACTAATACCTCCTATAAAAAATGTCCATAATCCTAACCAAGTTTTAACAACAAGACCAGATTCATGACTTTAAATTACGTTTTTTTCATCTGTATACATTATACATGTAGAATGGGTGGTCTTTATAACACAAAGGATCTGTTGGTGAGACCCAAATTCTATTGGTAAAATATAATTGATATTATCTGCCATCTGTATAAAAGTAACATGAGAAAACCCAATTAAAGAATGTAACATGAGCCAATAGTTGCTCGAGTGCTTACGTGTGTAACATATGGTGATTATCCATGAAGGCCATGTTGTTTCTTGGCTGCTGTTGCTGCTGGTGTTGTTGCTGCTGCTGCCCACAGTAGATACCATTGTTGTGCTGCTGCTGCACATGGTGACCTTGACCTTGGGAAAGTGCCGTCTGCTGTTGCTGTACCGGTGTCTGCAGGCCCCGCAGGTGGATATTGTTGATCCGAAACCCGTTGGAGCCATTGGGGTTTGGATGGTTATAGGCTATGGCTGATATAGCCTCCTCTGGCATACACCTACAATTATAGGGATAAAAACTCATAATTAAATATTTATGGAACAAGGAACTTGTAGAACCTGCTGATGTTCCATAAAGCAAAACATTACAACATAGTAATATGACTAAGGATGAAAACATAAAAAATAAATTAAATAATTATTAATGGTCTAATTTAGATACTCATTTTTTCAAGTTTTTTTACTAATGGATATAAATACTAAATGAGAGCAGGTAGAGTGTTGTAGATTGTTGTACACTGCACAAACCATGTTAATGTCCTGCCAAGAAAGTCTGAGGGACAGACAGAAGGGAGATAAAATGGTGCAGATAAAGTTAAGATTGTTGTACACTGCACAAACTAAGTTAATGTCCTGCCAAGAAAGTCTGAGGGACAGACAGAAGGGAGATAAAATGGTGCAGATAAAGTTAAGATTGTTGTACACTGCACAAACTAAGTTAATGTCCTGCCAAGAAAGTCTGAGGGACAGACAGAAGGGAGATAAAATGGTGCAGATAAAGTTAAGATTGTTGTACATTGCACAAACTAAGTTAATGTCCTGCCAAGAAAGTCTGAGGGACAGACAGAAGGGAGATAAAATGGTGCAGATAAAGTTAAGATTGTTGTACACTGCACAAACCATGTTAATGTCCTGCCAAGAAAGTCTGAGGGACAGACAGAAGGGAGATAAAATGGTGCAGATAAAGTTAAGATTGTTGTACACTGCACAAACCATGTTAATGTCCAGTCAAGAAAGTCTGACGGACAGACAGAAGGGAGATAAAATGATGCAGGTAAAGTTAAGATTGTTGTACACTGCACAAACCATGTTAATGTCCTGCCAAGAAAGTCTGACAGACAGACAGAAGGGAGATGGAATGGTGCAGGTAGAGGTATGGTTGTTGTACACTGCACAAACAATGTTAATGTCCTGCCAAGAAAGTCTGACAGACAGACAAAAATTTCATTAAACTGGTGCAGGTAAAGTTAAGTTTGTTTTACTCTGCACATGTACTCATGTTTACAGTGAATATTTCCAAGAAAAACTCCTGAAGTTATCAATAGTAAGAGGTTGCATGTACTGTTCAATGAATTGAAGCATTATGATTGAGATTTATACGGTTTTTGTTTTTCAGGTTATTTTGCTATGATTAGACCATACTCTATCACTTAAGCTTGGTTTAAATTGAAATGTTCAATCATTATCAATTGCAATTAAAAGCCTTGCTAATTGACTTTAGGCTTGTATTCACATTGAAAAAGATTTATGTGGTAGATAGTTCTTACTGGTGGTTTAGATTTTAAAATGAATTTGTATAAAATTAAAGTTGTTTGAATATCCTGAGGATGATATTAAATTAATCATACGGATACATCATGGACTAAAAAGATAATTCAAGCTTGAAATTGTCAAAAAACTGAAGAAAAATAAATCTTACATTACTTGCACAAGATTTTATTTTAGATAGGTAGCATTAAGTGATCAACCAAACTGTGATTTTTGATAATGATGGCAAATTATTTTATTTTTTTTTGGTTTTGTTCAGTTATGTTACAACAACACTTTGATTTAAATTTCATAATTTTCTAATCTCTTTGTAAAACAACATAAACATTAGACATATTTGTTTTCTTTCAGTGTTTGTGTTTGTTGTTGAATCTATTTAGACATGTCCAAAAACTGTAAAAATTATTCTGCGTCTAAACTATTTTGTATTTTCTGTAAATCAGGTTCTAAACTGCACATATGGTACCACAAACCAGAAGCTTTAAAGTTTAAATCATGTTATATTTATTGCCACAATTTTAATTACAAAACAACAACACAAACAATAACAAACAACTCCCAAAACAGTGCAGACCTTGCCATTAGGTTGGTGAACATCAACAAAGGCTTGATGTTGTAGTTTTGTGGTTGTTGTTACATCACACCAACGGAGTTATGGTTATATTGGCCACATCCAGTTAATTATTGGTGGAGGAACACTCCAGGTATGTGTGTGAGTAGAACCACTGGCATACTGCAAGTCAGCTAAAGACCTCCCCACATGAAAATTCTTGCCTAAACCAGGACTTGAACCCAGAAAATAAGGGGCTGAGTAATAACAAGTCTGTGACACTAACCACTCGGCCACGTATGCCAAACATATGTCATGGTCCAGTAACAATTGAAACAGGCCCTTCTAGGGAACTTAATCATAGAAAATTAAAATAGCAGTCTTTGTTATACAATAAAGTATATAATGATAACAAAATAGTGTAGAACCAGATCTGATCAGATTCGCTAGCCATGTTTTGTAACCTCTCCATTTTGTTTGTTCACAAAGAACTAAGATTTTGTGTAGCCTGTTCCAGGGGTAAGTATGTATGTTGAAAATGGAAGAATGAAGTGGAGTTGGCAACTATGAGTAGAGCCCGATCAATTAGATGGACAAGTGTCTCTTTAACTATGAGTGGTGTACTACAAAGACTGGCGACTGATTGATCCCTTATATGGTACTAGTGTGTTTGTTTAGTTCTCTGAATGAAATGAATACTCCCTAGTCATCTTTGTAATTAATTCATCAAGTGAGTGTACATCTCCAAGGACAGCCATTGTGATATCAGCAAAAGACGGACAACTGCAGTGAAGTAAAAGCTTTAGTAGCAAATGAGAAAACATTATAAACAAAATAAAAAGTTTTAAAGAAAACACATCAAGGCATTTGGGCAAATATTGTAAAAGAAACATTTTGTAAATAACCTTTGTCGAAATTCAAAAAGATAAAAAATGGTGAATTGGCTTAGAAAAGATATATATTAACAAAAGGCAGTGGATTAAAATGAAAATTCATTTCAGACAATAAAGAAGATGATATTGCTTGAAACAATAGAAATCACTGAATGATAACTACTTCTTGCATCCTTGAAATATTTATTGGCCACAGTAATTTACTTTTACATTTATAATCTGTTTATGTTCATGTCTTACATAACTTGACATATATTTTTTCCAGTCTCTTGAATGGTGGGTGAATATAATTGATTGAAAATTGAAAATGTGAAATGGCATTAAATTTAAACACATTTGTTTGTGTAACAAACTAATCAGTCAAACAATAAATTATTCTTACAGTATATGAAAGTAAATGTAACCCTCTCTAGAAATGATGTATGCAACATGAAAAAAGAACAGTTCTTTTTTCTTTTTTTTTTTCTGAAAACATAGATCCCCCGGAATACAACATACCACATTTGCTTCATTAAAGTGATTTTGATTTTTAAATACAACATCATTTTCATTGTTGTTATTTCTAAGTAATTTTCAGTAAATAAAATCAAACTTGATATCAAATCAGAGGATTTTCAGTTTGGCAACATTGGTCACTTTTGGTGTAGTCGAGATATTTTCAAAAATCAACTTGTTTTAAAATGTCAATAGGTTCATACAAATGGTTTGTAAGCACATTAAAGAACTGTTAAACAAATTACCTGGGGATGCAACAATAAGTAAAATAAAATGTCAATGCCTTAATAAAAATGTAATTTTGTCAATAACCTCTGCTATTGGCATATTTATAAGGCTTATGCAAATAGTGTACCTCCAGATCAGCCAGGTCCCTGCTGAAGAAGTTGTCTGATCAGGATATACACTATTTACTGCTCAGACTCTGTTTATAAGTAAATCAACCCTGACATGTATCATATATATATATATATACATCTCTGCTGAGGGAGCTGTCTGATCAGGATCTACACTATTTGCTGCTCAGTCTCAGTGACTGACCGTTCCAAGGCGGTAACTGTCGGGTTTGCTCTTTTTGTTAAATGACTCATCACAAATTTGTTCTTACTTTTTGCTTGGCTTGCATGTGAAATACCTTTGTTCTGTGCCTTTTCGGAGTTTGGTATATGTTGCAATGTTGCATTGCTCATAGGACTTTGTCATATATTATTATAAGTAAATCAACCCTGACATATATCATATATAGTTTTAAAGCAAAAAACCAAGGAATTCAGCATGGGATTTTAACAAAATGTGTTAAAGGAACTTCTAACTAATAATATTATAGAAAATAAATAAATAAATGACTTAAATGAGAAGTGCAATGAAAATCAGCTTTTAAAAATATTAATAAAAAAAGGTTTGTTGGTGCAGTGCGACTAAATATTCCTACATTTCTTGACGAGATTTTATGGCAGAATATCATAGAGATTATAACAGACATCTAACAGATGACCAAGATCCTGTGCCATGCTGGTATATCACAAGTACCAGACACTGAACAAATAAATTTCATCTTACATCACAAAGGAACACCGCTGGACGTCAGATGATACAATTTTCTAATTAGCATACCTGTGAATGGACCTAGAATAACTGGCACATATTGAAGCTGAAGTCATATGACATGGGCTCTTAAGTTTCAACTGCATCTAATTAGAAAAGTAAACACCTGCCACAACAGATAATTGGAAAACGCTGTGTGGCATACATTTTCGAATCCACAGCACATTATGAAAAATAAACAAAATTCTTTTTCAGTTTAATTATAAACGAGCATTCATATGTCTTTCCACATGTGATTTATCACTGCAAAATGGCAGATAGTGGGGTAATTTATCAACTTTGGTGAAAGTTTAAGTGTCATTATTTTTATATTTTGCTTAAAATATTACTGAAGAAATTATTGCAGCACACATCCATTGTATTAATTTTGTTTCTTGGGCTCATATTGAATATTTTCAAAGTGCAAGATCTAACAAACTGTGGTCACCGGCAAGTATGCTTAGCGATATTTAATACATCACAAGCATGCAGACCTAATAGCATTTGAAGCTTACTTACTCCTGCCTGTTTGTCAAAACCATATTTTTTTCTGTCTGACTGAGTTGTCAATTATCTGATAAATCAAAGTTAAACTCTACAGACTTGATGACAAAAATAACAAAATTTAATATAAGTTTCTTGTTACAGTAATTTATTCATAATATATTCATAATCTTAACAAAAACAATCAACATTTTAATGGTTATGAAGCACTTGTACAAATAAAACTTTTTTAAATAAACTTTACCATAATTGGAAAGACCATTTGGCAGAGTAATGGAAATTAGTAGTATTTTATTTTTTCAATAACTCAAAATAAATCAGCTCATTGCTGAACTATATAATAGCAGCAGCTACAGTAGCAGCATTAGTATCAGTAGTAGTAGTAGTAGTAGTAGTAGTAGTAGTAGTAGTAGTAGTAGTAGTAGTAGTAGTAGTAGTAGTGGTAGTTGTAGTTAGGTGGTAGTTTTAATTCTATTTGTAGTGGTAGTAGTATAAGTAGATGTTAAAGTCGTAGTAGTAGTAGAACTAGTAGTATTAGTAGTAATAGTAGTAACTGTAGTAGCAATAGTAGTAGTAGTAATAGTAGTAGTAGTAGTAATAATAGTAGTAGTAGTAGTTATTGTAGTAGCAATAATAGTAGTAGTAGTAGAAGTAGTAGTAGTAGAATTATGTAGAAGAAGTAGCAGTAGAATTATGCAGTAGTAGTAGTAGTAGAATAATCTAGTGGTAGTAGTACTAGTAGTAGAATTATGAAGTAGTAGTGGAATTATGTAGTAGTAGTAGTAGTAGTAGTAGTAGTAGTAGTAGTAGTAGTAGTAGTAGTAGTAGTAGTAGAAGTAGTTGTTGTAGTAGTAGTAGTAGTAGTAGTAGTAGTAGTAGTAGCTCATCTTATTTAAAAAATGTCCACTGATTATGAAGACCTTTAATCGAAACCATTAAAACAGCAATAGTCATACCCTAATTATGAAAAAAGGATACCTCAGATGCAGTAATTACACAAAATACAATATTCAATAACACTTACCTTAGCATTATTGTTCTATCAACCTCCAGAACTCTTTCACCTACAGCACTAATCAATACACAGCCCAATTATCCCAATATCTGAAACTGTGTCCAGAAGTTTTTTCACTATTGAAGCCAAAGAATCAAAAGCTATTCCTGTGCTCACATTAACCTAGGGAAGAACAATAGTATTAGCTTCATGTGTCACACACTTCAAAAGGGAATGTCAAACCAAATACAAGACAGTCATTAATTCGGAGCATATAGTTTGGTCCAAATGAAACTTAGTACCAACTACATGTCAAATAGTCACTGACAAGTAAAAACTGTACCAATGTTACCAGTATACAAGTTTAAAGTGAAAGAATTTCATCACATTTTCTCTCATCTCTGTTTTGTAACATTTATTACAAAAAGAATTACAAGAAACACTTAATGTACATCTGTGAAAGAAAAATATCCAAAGTAACACCTTTAAATACCAAATGAAATCAACTCTGAAGGTATAAGCGGTACTTCCAACTCTTTAGAAATATTCTTATTTTTTCACTAAAATCACAACCGATCATTCATGGAAGAATTATATCATGCCCCGAAGTGGCCAACAAATTTATGCATAAATGTGTTGTTATTACAACCAGAAAGAGAAAAAATACATCTCAATGAAAAGCTATAGATGGCCTCATGTGTTGGTAGATAGATAGCACAAACACTGTGAAGCTAGGACCCCACCTCCCTCTCCCTTGCTACGGTTCAGTTGCCCTGATGGGGGTGTTAAGTTTACATCTCTTCACAGGGCTCTGAGATCCTACATACCCCATTTGGCTCGGGTGTATAGGTATTGTAAACTAGCGGCAGATAGTTGACAGAAACGTTCGTAAAACCAAGGATTAGAATCGCCTCAGGCAGATTTGTCAAAATTGGTACAGGGCTGTAACAACCTCCGACTGTTATGGGGTACAAATCACACTACCTGGACTATTTCTGTGTCGAATCATCCACCATTCATAGCTGGGGAGATATAATAAAGTTGGAGAGATATAATTGGAAGGGGGCAAAGGTACCCTTTGAAAAGATTCCTCTTAAGTATAGTATAGAAAAAAAAACATATTAAGTGTTTCCCCAATATTTTTTGCAGTTTCAAATAGGACTTGTAAATCAGAAGCCTTGAATTGCTTTATGTTTGATGTGTGAGCAGTAAAACACCACAGGTGAAAAAAAAATCTATGCTGGGTTTTATGTCATCTTTTTTTTTTTTTAATACCTTTTTACTCATTAAATATATTGCTTTGTTAATTTTTCACAATATATTTTATTCTACAAATAATAAAAAAAAAGTATTAAGAAGAGTTATTTTCCATTTTCTTAGAGTAAAATTCCAAGAACTTGTTCAAACTAGAAAATCTGATGCACACAGTTGTTGTTCTAGTCAGAATGGTTCATTAAAGAAAAAAATCCATTACAACAATTAAATAATTAAAAAATGTGGACTTTTTTTTTATAAAAATGTAATTATAACAAGAACATTTTTTTAATAAAGGAAAATAATGATAATTGATACACAACAACAGCTAGACTTATGTAATGATAACAACTTGCTAAGAAACCACCTTTTTGAGGAAAGATTTCATTCACGCTTCAAGCTTAATTAAGGTGCCAGTGTCATTTATTTCAACAAAGAATACCGATATTCAAAGAGCAGCTACAAGCAAGTCTGTGTTATAGTTAGAGCGTTGAGTTAACATCATTTTAGGCAACCAAAATTCACTTAATATGCTTAATTTTACAAAAAACACAACTTTTCATTGGTTGATAGTCCTGACACACTTCTCAATGTTGGGGTGAATTGGGCTAAATAGGTGGTGCTTACAATTCCAGACCCAAATTTATATGGCCCCATTATTCCCTTCTCTTTATAATTTATGTTTCACTGAAATAAAAATCTACCTGCAAGCTGGTTTGCATCAATATATGCATTTGTTATTTTTAGAAGATTACATGTATAGAGAACATGTCAACAAGAAGAAACATGCTTACTACAGTGGTATACAGATAAGGTTTGTTTAAAAGGTTAAGTTTAAAACAATGAGAGTTTGAAAGCTAATTAACCATAAGATGGAGAGAGCAAGGTGGACCTGAACTAAAGCTATACATACTTTCCTGTTGAGTTGAGTGGATAATGCAATGTCCTTGATATGTACAATTAATTTAAAACTTGCTTTAAGTAGAATATAATAATAATAATAATAATAATAATAATAATAATAATAATAATAATAATAATAATAATAATAAAATTCTTATAATCAAGAAATTTGGAAAGAAACAATGTAATGGTGGAGGTGCCAGTGATCTTGGTGTTAGTGTTTAACTTAGAAAATATTAAAGAAAATATCTTGAACTAAGAAAAATAAGTCAATACATTTAGACAACAGATACAATTCTTAAGTGTTATGTTTGTTATTTTGTTTGTTTCCCTGTCTCATTATCCTGACAATATACTGACCAGACATGGAGCTATCTTTATATTTACCTAAGCAGTAGCAAGGGCATTATACCACTGCCCTTTTTAATGACTTTGACAGTTTATGGGATGAATTAGAACTGAGGGCCTCCTGTACCTTGAATTGGAACATTTTTTAATCATAGAAAACTTCTTACTTGCTTGTTATGATTATAACAGCTACAATAATAAGGGTAAACATAAACATGTGGAACCATAAGAACCCCTGCTGCACAACATGTCAACTGGATAACCTGGTCTTACAAAATGTTTGCCCTGGCAAGGACTTGGTCCTATTGGTGCCATTCTATCAATATGCCTGGTCTTATAAAATGTTTGCCCTGGCAAGGACTTGGTTCTATTGGTGCCATTCTATCAATATGCCTGGTCTTATAAAATGTTTGCCCTGGCAAGGACTTGGTCCTATTGGTGCCATTCTATCAATATGCCTGGTCTTACAAAATGTTTGCCCTGGCAAGGACTTGGTCCTATTGGTGCCATTCTATCAATATGCCTGGTCTTATAAAATGTTTGCCCTGGCAAGGACTTGGTTCTATTGGTGCCATTCTATCAATATGCCTGGTCTTATAAAATGTTTACCCTGGCAAGGACTTGGTCCTATTGGTGCCATTCTAACAATATGCCTGGTCTTATAAAATGTTTGCCCTGGCAAAGGACTTGGTCCCATTGCCCTGTTCTATCAATATGCCTGGTCTTATAAAATGTTTGCCCTGGCAAAGGACTTGGTCCCATTGCCCTGTTCTATCAATATGCCTGGTCTTATAAAATGTTTGCCCTGGCAAGGACTTGGTCCCATTGCCCTGTTCTATCAATATGCCTGGTCTTATAAAATGTTTGCCCTGGCAAGGACTTGGTCCTATTGGTGCCATTCTATCAATATGCCTGGTCTTATAAAATGTTTGCCCTGGCAAGGACTTGGTCCTATTGGTGCCATTCTATCAATATGCCTGGTCTTATAAAATGTTTGCCCTGGCAAGGACTTGGTCCTATTGGTGCCATTCTATCAATATGCCTGGTCTTATAAAATGTTTGCCCTGGCAAAGGACTTAGTCCCATTGCCCTGTTCTATCAATATGCCTGGTCTTATGACAAAAAAAGACACCCTACACTGCACTAAACTTAAACGAGTTTTATCAATCCAGGTTTAAATTACTGGTCTTACTTCCCAATCTTATGACATGAAATCAGTGTCATAGTCTATTTATTTGAAATACACACAATGACTATTTTTAATCTAATAAGTTTTGCATGGGAAACAAATGAAACCTCTTAATCTATATATACATAGTAAAGCCACTGTGTTTGCAATGCATATTTCCTGGAATAAACTGAAAATATATAACACATACAATCCTAAACTTTAAATACATAAAATCAATATTATGACATACATAATTTTGGGTCGTAAAAAATCTCCCCAAGCATGTAATCTATGTTGTCATTTAATTCATTCTATAAGGATTGTTACTTGTATTTCCTTTGATGGACATTGGACTTTGGTTCCTGAATTCCATCTTAAGATGAACAGGATGCTACAACCATTTCTCTGGTCATGTTTTATCTTGATTCAAAAAGTTCATTTCACTTATAATCAACCATTTTTGTTTAGTTTTTCTAATCGAGATAATGTCCCTTTCTTTTCAAAACACTGAATATTATTTTACAATGACGTCACTACTTTCATCGTAACTTTTAAAAGAAAACATCAGCGCTTGGACATTTTTGTATTCAAAAAGATCGTATTTCTTTTCATTGCTTGCATTTTAAAAACCCATCAGGAAGTGTGAGGTTAGAGCTCTGTAAAACCGGTTCAAGCACCCCAGTCGGCCCATATTGCCGACTGACAGTTCCAAGGTGGTAACTGTCGGGTTTGCTCTTTTAGTTAAAGGACTCATCACAAATTTCTCCTTACTTTTCACTTGGCTTGCACGTGAAATACTTTTGTCCTGTGCCTTTTCACAGTTTGATATATGTTACAATGCTCATAGGACTTTGTCATATATTCTTATTTATTGTCGAAAGCAATGGGTTAAGAAGTTTAGAGATTATTCGTATTTCCTTATAAATGGTATGTAAATCTAAACCAATGTTACAGCAAGGCATTTTATACATCTTACTCCCGGCCATTTTTCTTGCCCCACTAACAAAGACTATTCATGCCTAATAAATGTTTCAAAAAGTAAAATAAATTCAATGTGATTAGTTTTTGGTTTGTGTTTTTGTGACACTGTGGGAAAATTAAAAAAAAATAATTTTTTTTTGCTTCACAACAATTTTCAAAGTTGTCCTCTTTTGAAAGCTCACCTCTCAAAGCATGAGTAATTGTTCACTGCCAGGTATTTAAAAAAAAAAAATTTAAAATAAAATGTCCAATTTTACGTAAGTAAGCAAGCAATTTCCATAAAACTATTGACAAATTTTAGAAAAACAATATATTTAGAAATGTTTTTTTGTGAAACACTAACAATAGTAACTAAAGCCTGAAGCAATAACCATAATGCCAAAGTGAAGGTAGATCCAGATCTAAAACATGCGTAACTGATATTGAAAAGTGCCAATGTGGGAAACAACAGAAAATTTTTATGAACCAATATTTTTAGATGCTTGAAATCATAATTATATTAAAAAAAATCCAATCAAAAGATTTTTTGTCTATTGTTCCACCTAATTTAATTTTTTTGTAAAGTTCCAGCAAAACAACACTTTGGACTTAAAGATAGTATCTGACAGTTTGCCAGTGTCTTATAGATGTAACAATATCTGACCTCTGTCTGGGTATTTGTGCATAATTTCTTCAGAAGAAAAAAATCATACTCGAGTCTAAGCTTTGAGGATTTTCAACAGTATCTCAATTATAGGGCAGTAAAACTTGTTAATCAACACTTAAAATGCTCATTCTTTTCAAATCTATAAATAAGAACGATAAGGATTCCTGCTATGAAAAGTCACCGACGTCATAGTGAATGACATGGATAAGCTAAACATTAGTGGTCACATGGTTTCCTTAGTATAAAAATAGCTAACTAAGCAGCGTGGCTCAGATAGGAAATACATGTTTGTAATAATAATTGTGACATTATTGTTCACTTTTCACATCAATAAACAACATTTTGTGAGATCTGTTCAGGTAACAATGGTTTATTATGAAGTTTAATGAAAATACTTTTGGTCCAAACTATTGGATATCACCTTTATGACGTTATTGGGTAGTCTTAAAGTAATGGTAAAAACCTTTCAGCTGCAACTTCTTTCATATAACAGTCAGTCTTAACTTTGGTCGACTTAAGATAAAAAAAAGACTCCATAAAACAGGGCCATAGACCTTAAGAACTAAAGTCAATGACCCAAATGCTTGGCTATGTCACCTTTTTATTGTTTTCCTCATTGTTGTATGAAAAATAAAACTAGATTTTCAGTTTAATAATTAAGCTATACATTTAAAATTGAACAAGTCTTTCTCATAGGGCAAAAGAATCTTTTTAAAAAAAGTGTCAAATCTGCTTCTGTCACAATCAATTTTATTTTCAAATCCAAAACTCTAACCAATATTTTAACTCATTTTTCCACCACTTCAATATTATTCAACCTTGTTTAAAACTAGTGAATAAGTACTTCCCGCCTTCTGGACAAGGTCTTCTATAGTTTTGTCTCATTGTGTTCTCACTTTTATTACAATGGTTAGAGAGGTATGGGAATACTAGCTCTAATCCTGATAACACTGACTTAATCAGGATTACAAAAATAGTGCAGTTCCAGATGAACCACCCCACTGCTGGCAGCTGTCTGATCAGGATCTTCACTTTTTTCTGGCATATCGGTACATATGGCTCTTTATACAGATACTGAATGAAGTTTTCAGAAATAAGTAACAATTTGTAAGGGTTATTGTAAGAAATGTAGCAGGCTACGTGCTAGGACACAAAGAAGGCCAATTATCCCCTGGTACCCCTGTCTCCAATACAGGAAGGGTGTTTTGCTAGCTTGGTTTATTCTCTGCAGACAATAGTGTCCTTGCAATAGATAATCATACAAACCACAATGCCTACTCACAGTGCTCTGAGTCACATTATCGGGTGCTCTACTAAAATGGGGCATGCGATATACCAAACATTGGGTGCCCCTAACCAGTTTAATGAAGTTTTAATCAAACATTATCGCAGTAGTCTCCCCTTGTCTGCTCTTGAGTCAGAGCTGTTGAAATTTTTAAATAACTTGGTCACAAGTATAAACAAAATGCATAAAATCAAAGAAGCAGCTCTTTATATTTAAGTTTTGCATCAAAAGAAGGCAATCAGTCAATGAGTATATTTCTAGAGGCTGATATATAAAAGCATTAAAAAATTTCCAGTATGCATTTTTTGAAGCACTACTAAGTTAATGAACATCAAAAGGCTAAAAGTAGTTGAAAACTTTATAAACATTTTTTATATCCCAACTGAAAAACAACACTTTTGAAGGGCCAGACATTTAGTGTTAATTAAAGAGTTTTACTGACCTTACATTGAGATTCTGTTGAAAATCTTCACAGTTTAGACTAAAGTATGATTTTTCTGCAGAAATTAAGGTATGCACAAATATCCAAAACAGAGGTCAGATATTGTTACATATATTAGATATAGGCAAACTGTAGAAACAGAGGTCAGATATTGTTACATATATAAAATATAGGCAAACTGTAGAAACAGAGGTCAGATATTGTTACATATATTAGATATAGGCAAACTGTCGGATACTAGCTTTAATGCACAGGTAACAAGCTGCATTTAGAAAGGGTCATGTTTGTTCATGATTCAGAAAGTTAAATTTATTTATAGTCGACCATTTTTGTGTAATTTTTTCAAATCGAAATAATACCATATTCTTTTCTAAACACTATATGGACATTATTTTTCAATGACGTCACTACTTTCGTCATAACTTATAGAAAATATCAGCGCATGGACATTTTTTTTTCAAATAGATCAATAGATCATTTTTCTTTTCATTGCTTGCATATGAGAAACTCGTCAGGAAGTGCGAGGTAAGAGCTCTGTAAAACCGGTTTAAGCACCCCAGTTGGTCCATATTGCCGACTGACCATTCCAAGATGGTAACTGTCGTGTTTGCTATTTTCGTTCAATGACTCAACACAGATTTGTTCTTACTTTTCGCTTGGCTTGCATGGGAAATACCTTAGTTCTGTGCCTTTTCGGAGTTTGGTGTATGTTGCAATGCTTATAGGACTTTGTCATATATTCTTATTGGAGATATTAATAAATAGATATAGCTGGATCTGACTGGGATTATTTATCTTAACTTTTACATCAGAATTATACTATTATTATTAATTATTACTGGTATTTGTTTCATAAATAGTAATTGTACTAAAAGCAAACTTTTATTTGTTATTGACACAATATTGTACATTTTTGAAGATCAAAAAGAAATGCAGTTGTGATAATATTTCTGGAAATACTGAATACAATATAACATATCACTTTTATAACATATAAGAGCATAGTAAGGGAAACAATCCTGATTGAATCCTTCATTTATTTAGTAAGTTATGCCCCTTGTACACATAGTTATACCTCTTTCTCATAGTAAACATGATCTGCTAAGATCCATTTGATTAGCAGAAAAACAACTTTAAAATATAAACCAAAAAGACAAGTAACATACAACAAATTTATGATAGCAATAGGTATAAATGTATACAAACAACTTATCTGTTGTATGTTTCCAATGCAAATAAAACTTCTGAAATTGATGGATCACAGCTTGATTAAATAAACAATTAAAATTAAAATCTAGCCTTAAGCTCAAAGAGAAATTTGGATGACAAAGGGGTCGCATGAAAAGTCAATGTCAGTGTTGTGTTGTTTTTTTTGCCTATATTTGACAAATTATGTGTTATATTAAACAATACATTTATACAATGTACAAAACAAGAATGGTAAAAAAAAAGCAAGGGAGGTAACTATGGTATTTTTCAATCTATCAGTATGAACCTACCTCCCTTGGATATTAAACACCCTAGTATCTGAATTGTTTTGGATATTTAACTTCAAATTGTATGTAATGTCCGTGACAACAGATAGAGTTTGTCAAAGAATGACATGTTTTAACCTCCCTCCAAGTCAAACAATTTTTCTTTTTACCCCTCACCTTTTCAACCCTGGATAAAAACTATATCATACAAGACTGACACCCTACTCCTTACATGTCCCAAAAACTCTCAGCAAGTTCTAGCATTTCTTCATCTTTGCATGGTAAAAGATATCAATAGAAACAAATATGATCATCACTTACTTTTTAAATGATGATATTAATTTTTTTTGTCTTCACTATAACTAAAAAAACTAGATGATGCAATGTTCAACATTCGGAGTCATTATACAACTTTTTTTTTCAGTAATTTAGCTTGTTCAAGAAAGATCCATATTTTTAATAACAAATGGGATTATTTTAAATAAAAAGATGAAAAAGAATTGTAATCTTAAATACAAAAAATATGCAACTGGTTCCTTCACTCCGTCATTTCAATCCAATAGACATCCATATACAGTTTCTGTTAAAAAATTTAAAAAAAGCCATTTGTAAAACATTTATTCTTTCCTCAAGTTCTTAACTGAACATGATAATAGATACTATGGAAAATGAAATAATTCTCAAGGGGGGTCCTAACTGAGCTAGCAGCAGAGACAATAATTCTATTCATGCCTTGATGCCCCGTAATGCTTGCGGGTCTTGGGGCATGCATCCCAGAAAACTATGAAATAGAGCAGCCAAATAGAGACATTTCCTACATTAGATGGGATGAACCATATGCATGAGTAGTGTTATGGGGTCTGGAGGCATGCTCTCACATAAAGAATTTTGACATCTAGAAGCCAAATGGAGTTTTCTGCATTTCAGATGTTTGACAGGTTTTAATAGAAAATATTTTAGGCATAAATATGTGCTTACTTGCTTTATCTGCAGCAAAGGACACATATGTGTGACAACAATACTATTAGTGCCATAAAAATACAACACGCCCTGACTCGAAGGTATTTTTTGATAATTTCAAGGTGAGGTTCCGGACCCTCCCTATACCTCGACCCCCCACTCCTGATCTGCCCATGATACTTACTATGACAAAGAAATAAGACTACACAGTCATTATTTCAATGAAGACATATGTACAGCGCATGCTGTCAAGATCTAGATTTAAGTGAGCTTGAGCAAATGGGTGATGAGAAGCATTCATGTACAGACATGTGAACTTTTTCTGAGACCAAAGTGGGAGATTTTCACTTGCAAAGTGGATTTTCACCTGCAAGGTGGAAGATTTGTTATTTTCATATAAACAAAATACAAAGTTTCCAAGCAGGGAGACTTCTGAAAATGTGTAAAACCTCATTTTTCAAATAATTATGAATATTGAAAGTGGGAGTCTCCCTCCAAAGCAGGAGAGTTCACATGTATCCATGTTCTCATTATGTGCCAGATATATCTGATGAAGAAGCATTTGTTATGAAATAAATAGGTTGGTATAAAAAAACACACATAAATACAGATATATACAAAATCAGTTTGATAGTCTTTATCCTTTTAGTTACACAAGAAAATACTTTCAATATATATCATGTATATATAAAGGAATTTACTTGAAAATGGTTAAACAATTAAAGTGCATGTAACAGAGAACTTCATTTAAGTAAATGAGAATTATCTAAACATGTGTGAGATTTTAAGTTAAAAGACTGTGTAACATGCCGAAAGTATAACATTTGGCAAGTGTGTGTATGCTCTTTAATGAGAAAAAATTATGGTATTGCCCATTAATTTAAAGCAATCTTATATCAAAAATAGTTAGCTGGTTGACAGAAATTTAGTCATTTTTTTACAGTATTACATACATGTATATAGTAGCATGATTAGTTCATTCAGATTCTGTATTTTTATCAAAATGAGAAAAGAAAGTAAAGCAGGTGAACATGTTTTGCTGGTTCCCATATTAACCCATTGTAGTAGACTAGCCTTTTATATCATGGTTCCCTGCACTAGTTTGAGATGGCGATGATTTATGACCACCTACAAGAAGGAAAGGCAGACACTGGAGAAATGATGGAGTGCAGAAAAGTGGAAATTTACAGCCAGGATAGAGCTCAAGGGCCATAAATACTGAAACAGAGGGCCTGAACAGCAAAAACCTCTACAAAACAGCTGTGTTTACTGCTTATGGGATGTCCTGTATGTGTCCTCTAAATGGTAGCAGCAGATAAACACAACTGTAGTGACATTTTTGTCTTTTTCATTCAGATATTATTTCATTTTTATTTATTATTTTAACACACACATAAATTGTGGTGGGGGTGTTTTTGTTATTATTATTATTATGAGATATTGTATTATTTTAAGTTTTAACAATAACTACTATGATCAAGTGAAAAAATATAACTTTTGAGATCCATAAGAGTTACATGCCCAAAATAACTTAAGTAAAAATTTCAGTTCCCCATATTTCCTTCATTAGGTAATTTATATTGAAAATCATTACATCTGTGTGAAATGCATTCATAAAACATTTCTTTTATGCAAAAATAAGTCATTTTAAAACAAAAGTACAAATGTTATGGCGTTAAGAAATTTTTAATAACTTTAAGTTTTGACTTAAGATGCTTTGTGAATATGGCCCTAGGAGTGGCATGTTAATTTTGGTAAGGTGACCTTATTATTAGTTTATTATCGCCATTTTCACTATATTTGTCCATTTTTAAACTTGATCATGTTATACAGTCCTATAGAAGTTATTAGTAATAGGTTTGCAGCAAAAAATAATTTTTTTTGCAGCTAGAATGTTGTTTTAGCTAAAAAATGGTATGCAACATGACAATATGCACTGTGTGGTGTATAGTATTAATTTGAAGAGCTAAAAATGATGGTTTTTCAGAATAATGTTGTATCATTTAAAAATTACTAATTTTGCATAGCAAAATATTATATTTTGCATGAACAATTTATACTCATTGGTTATATTTCACTATAAACATTTCTTTTTAGTTTTATAAGCTTCTTGTTTCATCAATTTTTAAGAAAAAATAAAAAAATGACAGGGGTTTGTATAGAAGTAGAGTTTGTTATACATTTTGACAATTTCTTTCAAACTGAAATTAAGAAGCCAATGAATTGAAAAAGAAATTAATATTAAAATGATTTGCAGTTTATTTTTCAAGGTTTATATGTATTTAACACAAAAACATACCTAACTTTGAACTAGCTTTTGTGTGCAATGTTTTTAATTATGTCATTCCTGCACACCTGCAAAGGGTAATATTATGTAGTGTCCGCAACAGAGCTTCACACATTACAAAAACAGGAGAAACAAAGTTTACTTTGCTGTTATATAAATTGCCTTGGGCACATGTTTCTACAATCCAAGCGCTTTCACCAAATGCCTTAAGGTTTTTTCGCATTTAAAGAAAAGCTTTGTCTGCAACGGTGTAGTGTCCGCAACACAAATATTAATATGCTTCTAAATAAGGCATTTTTCATATTCTCAAAGTTGTTTTTGCTAATAAATGTTTGGTTTGATTGCAGTTATATAAAAAAGTGAAATAAATATTATTGTCTCTTCTGATTTTCTGCCAAACAGGACATAACAGTGAAATAAATGTACTTCTAACATGGGCCAATCAGGATATTCAATGTATTTTAACATATATAATGTATATACCAATTAAATGATGAAAAACAGTCCAGGTAACTTAGAAGAAATAAAAAAGATGTGACTTATCTGAGACCAGAAAAAGGGTTTACACATTTAATTTTTTTAATTATGTGTTGCGGACACTACAAGATGTCTTTCATCCTTCATGTACCAATAATAGGTCTAACTGTTGAAGAACTGATGAAATAATACTTCCATTTTAAAAAGCTTCATCTCAAGAAGCTTAATTGATACCAATTGCAGTCAGGATCAAACACCATTTTTTGCATTTATCATCTTAATCACATCTAATAAGTTGGTCATTCAAAAGGAGTACTGTTGTAAGAATTCTTAAAAAATCTGGGCTTACCAGTATGTTGATTTCTCTTTTGTTTTTGCCAGACAAATGAACTATTTAGATATGCAAATTAATAAATCGATAGACTATTTACATGAAACATGCATATAATGATATTGCTTATCTAATGAAAAATAAGAAGTTAAAATTAGGCCCAAATTTCAGTTAATGTGTAACATAATACTAATATGGCAACTTTTATTAACACGAAGTCTGATCAGTAGAATTATTATTTATGTACAGTGAGTTAGTTCTTCTATGCACTGGGAACTGAAGCAAACATTTATGCATGATAATTCTAAATCAAACTACAGTATATGATTATCTAAAACATAAGCAAGTTAACTGCCATCCCTTGCTATCACCAGCAATGTCATTTGAAATGTTTTAAAATATTACTGTGTGCGTGTATACTCAACTCAGAGGAAAATTCTTTTAATGTCAGGAAGCATGAAGTCCAAACAAATGAGTGCAAAATACTTACTTAATTTGACTTAGCATTTGCAAATTCATTGTTATTATTTGCTATCAATTTTTAAGTGTTTTTTATATAAATTAACAACATTAAAACACACAATTTTATCTTCAGTACTTTAGGAAAACTATTTTTAAAGTTTGCATTGATTTAAGACAACAAATCTGAAGTTTCTATAAAATTTAAGACTCCGTTTTTTATGTTCACTTATTTGTTAGTTTGTATGTTCTACTCTTAAGTGTTTGCATTTTGGCATTGTAAAGATTCTATTAAAATTATTCTATCAACACAAAAAGGAGGAGCATGTGTCTAGGTGGATCAAACAGTAAGAATAACAGTACATATTGTGCAATTCCTAGAATGCCCTAATTTTGAAATAGTGCTCTTTCATACACATGGTAAATGATGAAATATTCAAGTAAGTTAATAAAATGACATACCAAGCATCCCACAATAACTGTATAAGCACAATATCTTTGATTATATTGTAACATTTACATTTAAGATAATATATGTAGTGTCCGCATGGCAATGTAATACTTTCTCAATAAACATAACTAAAACACATTCGTATTGATCACAATGCAAAACAAAATCATTTTACAAGAGAACTTATGATCACATATCCGTAATATCACAATCTTCGTATTTGTCCGGAAAGTACTTATTGAAATTAAAAGAAAATAACATACGGAAATGCTCCATGAAAAGAAACCTTATCTATAAGAACATAATATATACATATCGATTGAAAATTGAACAATATCCCGATGAACCACTTTTTAAAAATATTTGGTTAACTTACATCTATCATCGCGTCGGCCATTGTTTCGTCAATGCCAGACTTCTATAATGTTTACAATAGAAGCTGGGAACCAGACTACACCATTAAATACATTGAGATGTTAAATTAATCTAGGGGGGCCCATGACCAAGCAGTTAGAATCCCCAACTTTTAACTCCTAAGCCCTTTCATGCATGGTTTTGAATCCCCTGACCTTGTGAGAACTTTCATATGGGGAGGTAGTCAGCTGACCTGCTGTGCACCTGTGGTTCTACCCAGATATGACTGGGGTCTTCCTCCACAAACGATTACCTGGATGTCGCTAATATGACCATAATTGTGTCAGTGCATTGTTAAAAAAAAAAAAAAAAAAGAAAAAAAAAAAAAAAAAAAAAAAAAAAAAAAAAAAAAAAAATTAATTAATCACCATTGACATTCATTCTACTTGATAGTCACTAAAACACCAACACATCTTGGCCACAGAAATGCCCAAACCCAGGATTTGTTGATTTTGCTGATGTCAAAATGACAAAATGAGTTCCTACTGAATGTTTGATAGGACTTAACTAAGCTTCCACACTAAAGAGCTTACACTTGGTTCTAGTAATATTTAGCTGAGACTGACCCCAGCAAGCACTTGTTTAGGTAGAACCACAGACAAACAACAAGCAATGTTACAAGCTAAATAACTTAACTGAAACTTATCATTTACAAAGTTCTTGGCCTGGCCAATGTGGGCCTCAAACTCACAGCAATCAGGGTCAATGGAGTCTAGTGGATAAATCACTAACTAAAACACTATGCTACAAGCACCTTCTTAGCTATGCTGTCACAAAAGAGATATATATTCAAATAAAAAGGTTATTTTCCAACTACCAGTAATATGAATAGTTGCTTATTCTAATTTCTTACTCAAACAACAAATTTCACTGATCTGTTTTATTCCAGAACTATTCATACATTTATATTATATCTGGTTATAGGTCTTAAGTGTTATTTTAGGCCCTAGAGCCATTCGTGCAGAAGCTAACATTGATAAATGGATATAAAAGTTAGGCTTTGCCATTAATATTTACAATCTAAGATTACGTTCATATCGACTCAGCAAGATGATTGATCATGCCACATTGTTGTTTCATAAAAATAGAACAACACAAATCACTGTAAGCAATGAACAGTTGAATATGAACCATGCTGAACAAATTTGATATATGCCATTTTTGTAGATGAAGAAAGTTAAATTACAACTAAAACAGCTCTTGATTCATAAACCTTGAACACACGACAAGAATAGCAAGATTTATGTTTACTGTCATCAGCTTACTCAGAGAATTAATGATTTATGATGGACTGTAAAGCACTATGTTCTCCGCCTACTCGGGTGCTATTTTAAAATTGTGGATCTAATTTCTTTTACTATAAAAACATTATCACCAATTCATGTAATATGTGAGTTTAAACTTAAAAAAATGATTATTTTTATAATATTGCACTAACACAATTAAAGTCTTAGTGTCCTGGTCCAGATATAATAAGTAAACTGAAAATATCTTTGTTAAAACCAAACACAAAACATGCATGAATATTAGGCAATGTTATTTAATGAATTTATTTTATATTCAGCTGTTTTGGGAAAAAAAAAGTACTTCTAAACAATTGATACATGTATATACATATATATATATATTTATACAAGTTTTGCTGTGTTCCACTGGCAGCCCCATGACCTACCCAAAAATGGACTCACTGAAAATAAACCCCCCAAAAAGCTTTGATGCAAAGCATAAAGGGCATCCATCTTTTGTTATAAACAATACCATGCATTATTTGACACTAACAATTGTCAAATCAATTTACAATTAGCACAAGTTCAAAAACTTTGTTCATGCAACATGATATTCTTAAAGGTGTATCCACAGTTTGCCTAAATTAAATACCAGAAAAGCACTAGCCCAATGTTTTGGGGAATTTTGGGCGTTATTTTAGGTTTTAAACACACTTTAGTTGAAGTGTATACAATTTCAAACACTACCTCAAATGTTATAGTAGCTTGAACAAATCATAAAAAAAAAGATGATCGTTATGGTAATTCTTTCCAAATGAACAAATAAAGCAATGTTATAGACCTTCTGCTAAAAACAGATATCGATGTAAGAGCGGATGACCTGAACAATGTGACATGATTTCAAAAGTAAGGTGTCATGTGGTTTTCTTTAAGTTTTAACAAAATATCGGTGAAACTGATAGAATTGCTCCCTGGAGTATTACCGGGCCACAGGAAAGTATACCACATCAGTAAGTCACTAAAAAAAAGGGATATAACTCAGTAAATACAAACTGTCACTTGTGGCATTGCTTATATTATTTGAATATCCACAAACAAGTTATGCTATATACAAATAGTTTTGTTAAATGTAGCAAATGGTTGCTACAAGATAGTTTCAGGCAAAAAGATTTCAAAGTTTTACTATAAAGTCATATATGGAAAGTGACCACGCTCCTCATGGCCTCATTTTTTGACCAGTCAAATGTAATTTCTGACAAGAAGATTTTCAACGTTTCACTAAATTGCTCTTTATGGAAAATGGCTACGCCCCTGGTGGCCATGTTTTCTGATGAATGAAATTTCTTCAAAGCTCTAGCTCTTGTAGTTAATGGCTCAGATAATCATATAGGAAAATGGCCAGCCTCCTGGCGGCCATATTTTTCAACAGGTCAAAATTATTTTGACCTATCAAAAATACATGTATCAACTTTTTAGATTTACTTTTTTTCTCCAAAACAGCAAAATAAGAACAGATTTTTGTTCCCCTTGTGTACTGAAGATCCTGATGAAGTTTAGTTGAAATTGGGCCAATTCCAAGTCACATTTGCTAAGAAACAGCCCCATACACAAATGGTTCTATATCACATTATAAAGAGATTTAAAAAAGGGCAATAACTCTAGAAAAATCATCAAAACAGTGTGTGCTGACAATGAGCATTTCATTTTTTTTTTGGTGAAGCTTCCCATAAAGTTCACTTGAATTCAACCAACAGTTGCTGAGATGTAGCTCATACATAAGCACGATGGACGCACAAAAAAGGGCATGGTAGTGTCAATTTTTTGCCCATTATTGCACCAATAAGAGGCAATGAACGACACCTTTCACTAAATCCAATAGAAAGTAACTACATCTACTTTCTTAAATCAAGAAAGGAACTGCACAAAAAATGAATGAAGGGAAAGATCTTAATAGTACCGGTATGCATATTTTTTTATTTTTTTATTTTTTGTTGTGACAATACATATTAACACAGTGTTACCTAAGGTTCAAACAATATAGGTCACTCACATTAACGAGAAACTAAATTGCATTCTTAATTAAACATTGTCTGTTAATTGGACGGGATATTTATCTCGTTCTATGCAGACCCCCTCTGACACTGATGGTTGTAACTTGGTTCAACAGGGAGAGATAGAGAGATTATAAATGGTATTCATAATGACTTGTAATGCAGCCTTGTTACAGGGAGTAAACTGTGACTTCGTTTGTTAACCTAAAAACATCTTTCGGACAACATCCTTCAATAAAACTGATACAGTAATAAGCAACTTTTCTTGGTTTCTTCAAAACTATGCAACCAAATCTACATACATTATCTCTATTTTTTTTCAATTACTTACGATGTAATCCATATCTAATGTGGAATGAAAAACAATTAATGCAGCTTGACTTCAAAACAAATCATACTTAAAGTTGTATAGCTGCACTTTGAATGACAGTGTATTTGATTTGTATAACATTCTAAATATTTTCCATTCATTAATTTAACAAATAATTTCTAAATAAACAACATCAATTCTGCTATTATTCTGTGACAAGCACTGGAATGGCACTTCAATAGTTTTTGTAAAGGTTTAATGATCTGACAGACTGAGTGTAAACATGAATTTGTTTTTAACAAGATAAATGAATCTATTAGAAAGCACTTTTGACAGCTATGATACTGGTGTAATATTTGGTGTAAGATTTTCAGAAAATTGCTGGCTCAAATCTATCATGTGACTTCTTCAAAATATGATTAAAATTTAGGTGATTTTTTTTAATTAAATGAATTCTGTTAGTTTTCTTAGTTTCTCCACCTTTATAATCAACTTAATTAAATAAACCCTTTAATAAAAATTAACAAATATTTGATTCACTTTTTTTCCCTGAAAGATCCTAGATATACTCAAAATTGTTAAATACACAAAGCAACAGTAAAAAAAATGAACAGCATGATTTCATGAGGAATATGGAAAGTATTAAGTAAGTCAAGCGCGCAATTTAATAAAAAGAAAATAGAAATTAAGACATTAACCCAATATAAACAAACAAAACATTAAATGATAGAAAGTTCAAGGACTTTACCAGCTACTCATTGAGGGCCTCTTGTTGTCAAATAATAAGAGGAGGGCATGAGGATACAACCATTATGACAACAATGTAGGTTTGTGGTTTGTGCTTTTTGTTGAGAAATATCCTTAAAGGTGCTATCCAACAGTTTTGACCAAAATATTTTTTCTCAAATAGCCAAACAAGTCATTGTCACTTGAAAAGATCTTTAAAAATTGCTGCTCATTGATGCCCTAGATCAGTGTTAACAGTAAAACATTAATCCCCATTCCTCGTTGCAAACAGGTATTTCCTATCAGAGCCACGCTGCGGAGATAGCTATTTTTAATTAGAAAAACCATGTGACAACTCCCTTTCCAGATTACATTATATCATCATCTGGGTAATCCTTTTTGATGTCGGTATCTATTTTTAGCAGAGATCACTATTATGCTTATTTACAGATTTGGAATGACTGACTTTCAGAGAGTTGTTATCATGATTTGTACTGTCTAACAATGTAGGCAGTGTTCAAAACCATCTTTACCTGTACTAAAGTATGAGTTTATACAGAAATTATGCACTTAGCCCTTGAAGCAGTGGTAAAGTATTGTTACATGAATATGATATAGGCAAATTTTTGGATACAACCTTTCACAAAGAAAATACTCTAATTAAGAAAATACATTCATTTGCTTATCACTCAAATGTTAAATGTATAAACATTATCTTCAGGAGTTGCATCTTGTGATTGAATTCTGTCAAAATTGATACAAACCGAATACAACAGCCTGTATTCATTCACTATACTAATAACTATGTTGTATAAAATATCCTAAACTTAAAACGACCATTTTCACATAGAAGTGGTTGGATGTTGTCTGATAGACTTTTGCTAAACTAAGCTTTATTTATAACTAAGTATTTATCATTAGTTACATGTAATGTAGAAGAATAGAGGGGAGCGGTTTGTCCTAAACATAGATAAACACATCTGAAGAACAACAACAAAAATAGTAACAAATTATTGGCCAACCTAGGTTCAGTGTTAATGTATATGTACCATTCCTATCAATCCATTGAAGAGATAACAATGCAGGAGGTATCATTGCACCTTGACTAACACCCATCTTCCACTGTATCTGACACAGATGGACCTATCTCAAGTACAGTGAGTAATTGAATTATCTCTCAAATAGCTTCATGTGAACAAGTTTCTGTGTCAAAGATGTCAGAGTTGCAAAACTGTTATCAAACAGACAACAACAATCCTTTGCTGAGTTCAGGGCCCTGCGACAATCCCCTTCAACAAATGCCTTGAAGGGGCCACCTTTATATCAAAAGAGGATTGAGTGGGTAATACTAAGTTTAACTCTGACTCAGAGTTATTGAGAACACAATTTCCACGTTCCTGAAAATTGCTTAAACAGCATGAAATGAAATGCTTCTAATCAGTGATTTAAAGAAAATGTACATTTTTGGTTTTGACTTAGGTTTAACTTTTCCTTTCTGAAAACACCATTAGGATGATTATGTTTTATGTTAATGGTGTTAATGGTGCATCCGGCATGGGTTAATACCTTCAATGACCCATATGTTGTTATGCACATAGTTACAACTTGTGCTTCACCAAACTACAAATAAACAAGAAAATACAAAAGGGCAAGCAATTAATTTTCACAATTTAGGTTGTTGATTAAAATGTGACAGTGTACAGCATAATTACCTTTCAAAATATTGATTCATAGACCCCATTTTATACTTCTTAAAAAATACATTAAAGTTGTTTACAGCAAAAAGGTTTAAACTGTTTTTCATATAGTTATAAGCTGTCTGATCAGAATCTACACTTTTTGCTGTTTAATCTCTTTTAATCAGTATATATTTACCTTTACATGAAATATGTATGTTATATGTTAGCAAATAATCTGAGAATTAAGAGGTTTTTTATAACATATATTAGCATAAGCCTTTATTAACAACATTAGCAACAAAACCACTCCATGAGATAGTAATTATATGAGTGCAACGTTGAATGTGTGGGTAAATCCCGGTCTATGTGCATACATATTTATTATTTGTTGGGTTAATTATCCCATCAACAGCGTTTCAGTTATTTGGAGATTTTTTACTGAAGGTCTCCACTTGAAGCAGATATAGTGCTGCCTTCACTGTGTATAACATGCCGTGCAACTGCCCTAATATTTACTTCATAGCAAGGGAGCTATACCGCTGCCATTTTTTACAATTTTGGTATGTCATGGCCTGGGATTGAAACCCTCCTTTACTTACAGTCAACGCTCTGCCGATTGCACTACCAGGTCCTTTTCTTGATATTTAATGGGTTTTATTATGACAGCATGTCATGAACATGTGATAAATACAATACGTTGTCCAGGCATGGTCAGCCAACCCGGTAACAACTCCAATAACTTGGAGTTAATTTCTGCATGAGTAACAATAGGTGGTTGTAATTTTAAAACCCCCCACATATTTCAGTGATATATTTATGATCATTAGAGATATATCCAGCTTTTTGGGTAGCTGTATACTATTTTGGGTTTCAAAGACTTTGGTATTTCTTGTATATAAAACAGCTTCAATGGGCTGACTGGAAGTGAAACTGAAGGTTAAAGGTTAAATACTAAGATAAGTCATTTAAGATGGTATCCAACAGTTTGTCTTCATCAAATATGCGTAAATCTGGATTGGGGGATTGGTGCATAATTTCTGCAAAAAAATCAAAAGTAAGTTTAACAAACGATGATTTTGAACGTTGTCTATATTGTAAGAAAGTAGAAATAGTGAACTAAATCACTCTACACGCCCATTCTTTCTAAAAATATAAATAAGCATGAGCGTGATTTCTGTTAAAAAAAGACATTGATGTCCGTGCGGATAACCCGAATGATTATATTAAGGTATGGGTCATGTGGTTTTCTTAGTTTAAAGATAGGTAACTGTGCAGCATGGCTTAGATAGGAAATACCTATTTGTAATGAGCGATGTGTTATGTTTCACTTTCTAAAAAGATGTAGGGTATCAATAATCTGCATTTTGTGTGATCTTTTCAGACAACAATAATTTATTTGGTTCTTTAAGTGAAAAAAAAAATCTGGTCCAACCTGTTGGATACCAAATTTAATAATAGTAGTGATATAGCTCCACAATTGTAGTGGTATAGCTCAACAATAGTAGTGGTATAGCTCCACAAAAGAAGTGGTATAGCTCCACAATAGTAGTGGTGTAGCTAAACAATAGTAGTGGTATAGCTCCACAATAGTAGTGGTATAGCTCCACAATAGTAGTGGTATAGCTCAACAATAGAAGTGGTATAGCTCCACAATAGTAGTAATATAGCTCCACAATAGTAGTGGTATAGCTCCACAATAGTAGTGGTGTAGCTAAACAATAGTAGTGGTATAGCTCCACAATAGTAGTGGTATAGCTCCAAAATAGTAGTGGTATAGCTCCACAATAGTAGTGGTATAGATCAACAATAGTAATGGTATAGCTCCACAATAGTAGTGGTATAGCTCCAAAATAGTAGTGGTATAGCTCCACAATAGTAGTGGTATAGATCCACAATAGTAGTGGTATAGCTCCACAATAGTAGTGGTATAGCTCCACAATAGTGGTGGTATAGCTCCACAATAGTGGTGGTATAGCTCCACAATAGTAGTGGTATAGCTCCACAATAGTGGTGGTATAGATCCACAATAGTAGTGGTATAGCTCCACAATAGTAGTGGTATAGCTCCACAATAGTAGTGGTATAGCTCCACAATAGTAGTGGTATAGCTCCACAATAGTAGTGGTATAGCTCCACAATAGTAGTGGCATAGCTCCACAATAGTACAGGTATAGCTCCACACCTCCTTTAGTGAATGCTCAAGAAAAATGATAAGGGTAGTTCCATAACTGGCCGGCTTGGTGTCAGGACAATGTAACTGGATATGTCATCATGTCTGGTTTTCCAGCATCAAATATTCACAATAGTATTTATCATATGTTCACTACATTTAAAGCAGAGTGGGTTTTAAAAAGGAGCAGTTTATCCAACACTATGAATGACAGTTTATCTACAATTGTTTTCACTGTCGGAAAATGTGACTACTTATTAACCCTTTCATTCATAGTACATGTATATGATTTTGAATTTTAACCCAATTTTTTTAAAACAGTTCAAAGTGTTTTTAACACATGTATGTTTCATCATTTAATAGTAAATCCGTGGTCAAAAAAGTCAACAAATAAACCCTAAGTAGTGCAGATTCTACTAAAGATAAGACTGATAATTGTGATTGCTTCACAAAGGCGTAAACTGGCCAATGCATGAGTGAAAGGGTTAAAAGAAGTGAAAACCTCAGTGCTACAAGTACTTTGGATTAAACCAATGACTCTCCACAAGTTAGCTGGAAAGCCTCTCCACGTGCATTGTTTTTAGCTTATCTTTACCAATGTGGCTGGGCATCCATGGTCTAGTGATTTAGATGTTGGACTTCTTATCAGACGATCCCAAGTTTGAACCCCAAAACCAACCATGAGATGTTAGTCCTTTATGGAACTGTTTATTGCACATTGTTCCAGGTACTTAGTACCTGAGTACTGGTTCTACTCCGGAAATGGGCAGTCAAGAAGGATTAAAGTTGAAATTAGAAATTAGAGTTGTAATAACTTTGTTTCCAATCGAATATAAAAAAACAGGTTTAAACAATGTGGCCATGGAAACCCAAGGTTTATTATGTAATGCCCCTGAAATGATACCATTTTTTGTAAATGATGGAGTTGTGAAAAAGATCAGTCAGTTATTCTTGTCATGGCAGGTCTGACCACAATCTGTGATGATAATTTTCAAGTGTGGGCAGGAGGGTCATAGTAATAACTGAGATCCAAAACTTATCTTAGAATGGAATGTTTGTTACTTCATAAGTTGTTATTCACTTTATGAACAAGGGTCACCCAACTTGGGGCAAAATGGTAAAGATAAAAATCAAGACATGTAATGTTAGATATCTTCATTCAAAGTTGTAATATTTAATGATAGTGTTACATTTCATTTTAATATAATTGCTTCAGCTAAGCACTTAAAGTGGTGTAACCGAGGTGGTGTTTTGTTATTGTTTTATGTAACTATCATTTTCTCTTCTGGAGGAATTTCGGCATTATTTCTGCATAAACTCATACTTAGTCTAAGTAAGGTCCAATCTTCCGAAGTTTGATAAGATCATTTGCATCTACATGTAATGCATGAAATTCTGGAATAAAGCATTGTAAAATGTGTTTGTTTATAAAACAATAATGTGGTCTTATTACTGATGTTTATTACCTTTCAAAGCATTTATACTGTAAACTTTAAAAAAACAAACTCAATTTTCTATTGATAATGCATGTTGTTGATTTTAATTTGTGTTAGCAGATTCCTTCATCCTATATATTGCTCATCAATAGTTTACATGCATGCTTGCATCTACACATACATGCGAATCTTAAGTAACTAGACAATTTATAATTTATTACTCAGGGCTCCTGTGACCGAGTGGTTACAGTTGCTGACTTAAAACTCCTTAGCCCTCACCGTGTGGGTTTGAGTCCTGGTGAGAACTTTCATGTGGGAAGGTATTCCAGCTAATCTGCATTGCACCAGTGGTTCTACCCAGACATAAGCCTGGGGTCTTCCTCCATCAATAGTTAGCTGGCTGTTGCCAATATGACCATAACTCTGTTGGTGTGATGTAACAAAAAACAAAACAAGCATTTTATTACTAGAGACAGCAAAAAGTGCAAATGATGATCTGAATGTAGGCCCCAGGAGGATCTCGTTGATCAGAGCTACACCGTTCACTTTGGCTTAATCAATGTGAGCTTAGCAGGTTAACTGTTATTTAAAGATCATTGTCTTTCAAAAAAATTTTGAAGATTGAAGAGACTGCCCAAGTTTTGTTTGCCCTTCACAAATGTTTTGAAAACCCTATGCCATGAGTCAATATTGCTCTTAGCCCATCCTTGTGTACTAAAAGTATTAACCTGGTCATTTTTTAATTCTACCATGTATATGTATGGTATATATAGGGTTTTTACACACAAAAAAAAACAGAAAAAAAATTATATTGTAGTAGATAGGTATAATTATTATCAGACCTCAACTTGTTTGTAAAAATTAACAGTTATTTTATAAACAGAATCAAATCCTTGAAAGAATCAATTTTATACAGTTTATAATCACATTTACATCTCATTTAGTTATTAATATAAACATTTGAATATTTTTTTTGTATTTAAACTGTGACTCTGCATTTTGTTTTACATAATGAAAATAAATAGAACTACTTTTTGTCAAGCTGGAACCAGAAATTGCAAAAATTAATTAGGTCAGTAGTTTCCTGTGTAATTAACTCTGCATTCACTGTATTCATTTCAGTGAATACAAAAATTCGGTTAGCAAGTTATGGGTTACAACTCTGACATGATTGACCTTACATAAATAACCACAACCAAATATCCGGTTTATGAAGCCAGAACAATAGTACAAGTTATCCAAAAGATGTAACGTTATGATGGATGGCTCTATTTATAGCATGGAAGTGGGCTCGACTAATTAGGGGAACTGGCACTTACTAATTAGATCATATGAGGCTTTGTCCCAAAGAAATGGCAAAAATAGGATGTCACATAAGTTACTACACCATGACTAAATGTTACTCCAAGTAACTGTGATACTTTGCCATTCTTTGTATCATTTTATTTTGGTGCAGTGAATGTCGTTAAGCATCAAAGAATTGGTTGTAAAATATTTTCACTGTAAAGTCTTATGAGTTTACCATGAACAATAGAAATATATTTTTGATATTTATACTGCTTTTTGTGTTTTTACATATTACCCTGTTGCTTTGTGCTTGAAAAGGTCTGACAATTTCCATCAAATGGCCAGTACGATATCACTATAAAGAAGCTATCAAAGATTGTTTTATATATTAGAACACATTTGAAGCGTCAACATTTTTGTGGATTTCATGGTATATTTATGATTTATGTTTTTTTCAAATAGAGCATTAGCAATTTCCATCATCGTTTCCAGCAACTTCTGTGCTTTTTCTGGTGAAATTATTGTCAATAAAATAAAATAGATATATTACTTAATGAAAGTGAATGAATGTAGACCGCTAAACCTTATTCTTTCTTCACGATTATATTTTGTTCCCTACAGCTCTTTAAACTTCATCATGATTTATGACTTACAGATATTCAACTGTTAAGGATAAGTATTCAAGAACAAACACAAGGATTTTAACTTAATTAAACATGTGTTAATTAGACATTTCTTTAAAACAAAGCACTCAGCATCTTTAAAGTATCTCAATTCATTACACTCAACATCTTTAAAGTTTCTTAATTCAATGCAAGTGTTTTCTATCCTAAAGAGGTCATAGCAAAGATTGACCTGGAAACACGTGTGTATAAGGGAAACATCTTGTTTATGAAATCTACAAACATTTATACAAAAAGTACAATGTTGGTATTTAATATCTCCCTCTACTTCTCCACAACCTTTATTGTTGAAAAACACCACTATGTGATAATCATGATGACAGACAACAATAATCAGGTCCAAACACATAGACATCTACACTGAGTAGGTGTATCTATACTGAAAGATGAGTGAATTCAATATTGACATATCATCATGGTTTGTAAAAAAAAACTTGCCTAAAACATTTGTAAGTGAAAAGTATCGTTTTTAAGAAAACATAAACAAGATCACCACCATGGCAATGAATTTTTAACATTTATTATGCAGAATTTGCACTCATGAACTTATGATATATATGCTATTTCCAGCTTATTACTTTAAGTGGTTGGAGACCTCTGACAAATTTGTGGGTAGAACCACATCCACACTAAAGATGGAATGGATGATTACCACCCCTGACAAATAGACTTGGCAATCCCAATTACAGGTATACAAATACAGGTATGTTCATGCATGTCATTATCTTAGCCGACCCAAGATTTGTGTAGATTTTAATACATACTGTTTCTTTTAATTAACTGTCCAAAAAGAATTGAGTATCTCAGCTTCAAAGGAGGAAATATGCAACAACTTTATCAGATGGCGACTGGGATCTGTGATTTGTGATTAAAGTTGACTCAAACAGATCTGAAGAAAACAGTCAATCCTTCATAAAATCATCAGCCCAGTTGTAAAACAATAAATCTTTGTGAAAAACAAATATTGTCATTCTTTTTTTTCACAAAATAGAAATATCATCATCAAAACACTCAGGAAGTGAATGTAAAGTTTGTAGTATGAGTCATTTATTTCAATCTCTTGATAGTACAGTTCAATTATGCTACCATGAATTTCCGTCCGACTGACCAAATCTTTCCTTAAGTCATAGAAATTGTAAAATCAATACTTACATGACAGGCATAATAAGTGTCTTTAACATGATATTCAGCCATTGATGTGGTGTTAAGGATTCTTTCATTGTCGCACTGTCCAAACTGTGCTATCTTAATTAAAGTATTTAAATGCCAAACAATAGATGTTAATTTGATTAAACAATTACTTTGAAATTATCTTTGTATTACGGCTCAAGCTTCAAAGACAGATTTGAATCTGCAACAAAGTTCTACTGGTCTTATATCCTCACAGGCTGTCAACCAGGTCTTCTCTAAAATACAGGAGGAATATATGAATATTTCCACAACAAATACAGGAGTTTTGGGATAGTTTTGATGCAAAATGGGGGAGTTTCCAACTTAAAATAGTTTCATTTACTGGCACTTATACCAATAATTCTTACCTGTACACTTATTGTTTCTACAATTATGAATGTCCAGAATGTGTACCATAAAAATGAAGGAAACCATTGACTTTGAACAACAGCATCACAAACCAGGCAGAAGGCTGCTGCAAAGCACATCACCATCATCTGAATGGTCACCTAAAAGACCTGCGTCCTATTGCACTGCCTTGCAAGTTGACCATACAAATGACGAAGAGAAGAACAGCAGAATTTTCTGAAGGATTGTGATGCTGTTGCAGGCACAGAAATTCTCTTACCTGTAAAAAAGACGCCCAAAGCAGTAACAAAGCAATATTTACTCTCTTCATTTATTGGCAACAAACTTACTCTAAATATAGGAATATTTTTTAAAATATAAGAACAGATATGCCTCAAAGGCAGTTTTCAGCATTTGTCTACTGTCTTAATAGTCATAACCACATTTGGTGAGGACATAATTGGTCCAAACACGAGACAATCTATTAACAAACAATATGCCTATAAAGAACAGGAACCAAAGACTTGTATAAGAAATGGTTAACAAATAACCACTGAAATACCAATGCAATTTGAGTGATTTAAAAAACACACCAACCACCCAACCCCACCTGCAAACCTGTAAAAAAAAGTCATATTCTTTCAATTAAAAACATCATATCTAATTTGTCGACAAGTGTTAGGTTCATTACCACAAAGCCTTGTTCCAGCATGTGCTTTCTAAAGCATCAACCAACATGAAAACCACTGGTAAATATTATCAACCCTACCTTTAACCCTTTTCTGCCATGGAGTGAATGTCATAAAGACAGCCGCTATGAATTTGCTTTGATATGTTTATGCGAAACCCTGTTTTTGCTAAAACTATAAAAATATGTCAACCACATTGTCTGTGCTGTATAAGACCATATCAGAGAAAGTTATATCTCAAATGCAGGCTCATATTCTTACAACAAATGATGTTGTGAAGAAATTCCAGGTATATTTGGATAGCCCCTCACATATGTAAGAAAGGGACAAAGAATCTTTATGGATTATTAACAATATGTACCATAGCAAGATTTCAACATGTTCAGATTTTTTTTGTAAAGTTGGATCTGAATAGACAGTTTGTTACATTATGTTTAGTAGTATCCTTTAACACAGAACCTATTTTCTTAATTAACATATTTCAACTGTTTCACACAGTCTTCATTAGTCTTCATCAGCTTGTAAGGGGCTGTAACATGATAAATAATGCCAAGAGTGTATCATCATAAAACACATAACGGCCTTGATTACATGTGTTGTTTATTGTTAAAAAAACTCCATTAACAGAGGTTTCAGCCATGGTTGAGCTGTTTTTACCTTGCTATGATACATTTGTTGATGTGCAATATTAAAGTCTTATCTCTTGCAGCATTATACAAACACAACAAGATGTATTAGCAGTAAATAGGGCAGATCATGATCAGATTGCTCCCACCTGGTTGATCTGGATCTACACTATTGACATAAGCCTGATTAATTGACAATTCTCTTGACTGAGAGTAAAGGAACATTTTTGTGGTCAGGATGGTCAGTCATGCAAGCAAGACCTGTTCCCCGGCTCTCACTTAAAAAACTCAGGTGTAAACAGGTCACAGAAATGAGTCAGGTCATGGTAGTACAGTGTGAATGAATGAAATGATACAACCACAACAAAATCTAAAATAAAGCAAACACAAGCCTACTTTTTAACATGTTGATATGATTCATTTCATCTGTAACCACCAAGCCACCCACCCACCCCCGCCACTTTTATTCACTTTTTTCATGCTACTTACATTTCAAGGGTCTCAATATTAGACAGTATAATATTTGTTCTGTGAAGTTAAATGAGGGCAATTTAAATAACAGAAAAGTATATATGATCTGTCCCATCAACTTTTTGTGTTAATTTTGATTTTTTAACTAGTTGCTTTACAACATTGTATGAAACAGGAAGGTTGACAAAGGTCAAGCATTTTCTGTCAAACAGCTGTTTTGAGGTCATTGTTAGGACACTTAAATAATTTTATACATATGTACAATATTTACATTCAATCTTCATCATTTATATGAATAATATATTACTTAATTTTACTATTGTTTGCTGTAAACAATTATAGTTAGTTGGTTTAATTATCTTCATAACATTTCTAACAATCCTTTCTTGTGGCAATAGCTCAACTGGTAGAGCATCGGCTTGCGGATCGGAAGGTCGCAGGTTCAAACCCCAGTCGGGTCAAACCCTGGCCGGGTCAAACCAAAGACTTTAAAGTTGGTAGTAGTGGCTTTCCTTCTTACGCTCGGGGCTAAGGGGACAGCATTACGCCTGACTTATCGGTGTCAGTATAATGGATCGGCCAGGTTCAGTCCCTGGGCACCTCATTAGTGCCCCTGTGCTATAACGATAGAAATGTTGCTGTACTGTATCGGCAAATATGCCGGCAAATCCCAATCCCATTCCATCCCTTTTTTGTCAAAGATGGTTTTCTAAAAGCATCCCACTTGTGATGTTCAGTTTTTCCCTGACTGTGGTAATTTCAGTTAACATTACTGGTTATTTCTACAGGTATGAAAAATGGTAAAATTAACAATATTTTATATTATAACTTAAGTTAACAACAACGTTTACGAGGTTCATTCAGGTCTTGTGAAAACTTAATATGGACCTTTTAACTACTAAAAGTATGTTTTGACATTTTGTTAAATACTAAAAGTTTGCAAAAAAAAATAAATTCTGCTTATGTTATTCCTATAAATAAAATAATTTGCAAAGTTTATAACTTTTTATGTAATAAATTTTGGATAGTATATCTACCAATTGTACTGCAATTAAAAGTAGTATTAAAAGTTAAATCAAGTGAAATCTTTTTTCAGTATATTCTGTTGTCCTTTTTGTCTTTTTTTGTCTTTTTTTTTTTACTTCCACATAAGTTTAGTTTAAAGCATTTTTGTGGGATGGTTGTTTTGAAGAACACGTTTGTTAATTAATGCTGAAGTTTATTTTAGACCTTAAACTGGGTACATTTCTCATAAAAAGTTATATTAGCTGAATTATTTAAAACAGTAAGCAAAATAAGGTCTTTCTCCCATACCAATATCCTTTATCATCGTAATTATATCTGTACATCTAAAATAATGAAATGAAATTAAAAAAACTCTCAATTTGTAACTCTCAAATATATCTTATCAATAACAAAAATATCAAAATATATATCTTTATTAAAAATAACAACAAAATAGCCAAGTAAGGGCCATAATAATAATTTAAGTAGCAACTTGCATGGAATGATGTTAAATTTTCATCTTTAATTTGACCTTAATGGTTGCAGCTGCAAAAGAAGGTGCAACACATCTTTAAGTGGGCGCTCTCATAGTATTCTGGCAGAGTCACCGATTTGTAACTCCTCTGACTGTGTAGCCTTTCACAGTGTGGGTTCGAGTCCTGTTCAAGGTAAAGGACTTCAAGCTGGTATCCAACGGTTTGGACCAAAAGTATTTTCATTTAAAAGATCTTAATAAACTATTGTAACCTGATGTATGCATATACAAAAAGTTGTATACTAATGTCCTACACCTGTCAGATAAGTGAACCATAATACCACAATCATTATTACAAACATTTATTTCCTATCTGAGCCATGTTGCACAGTTAGCTATTTTTAAACTAAAAAAACCATGTGCCCGCTTATGTTTTAGCACATCCACGTCATCTGCTGTGACATCGATTTTTTTTTTAGCAGAAATCCCAATCATTCTTGTTTATAGATTTGAAAAGAATGAACATTTTAAGTGTTTATTGACAAGTTTTACTGCCCCAAAACTGAGATACTGTTCAAAATCATCAAAACTTAGACTAAAGTATGATGTTTTTCTACAGAAATTATGTACAAATAGAGGTTAGATATTGTTAGATATATTAGATGTATGCACACTTTCAGAAAACCACCTTTAATGTGTGAAGGTCTTTCAGTTGACTTGCGGTTCACCAGTGGTTCTACCCAGACATTTGTCTGGGGTTTTCCTCCACCACACAGCTGGATGTTGCTATAATGATCATAATTGGTTGCAACGATTTTAATTAAAAAACAAAATAAAACACCTTCAAGTGAGTGTCTGTATTAATGTTGACACATTGATGGACAGTGCTACTGCTGTAAGCCAGAGTACACGGAAATAAAAATGGTTTGACAGTAACTGTGCATATCAAGGTATGTCAAGAGCTCATGTTTATTTTCATGAGGTCTTTCTCCACCAATAATTAGCTGGATATTGCCAATATGACCATAAATGTGTCAGTGCATGTAACAAAAAAACAAAACAAACAAACATATCCTGCACCTTGTACATGATGAGCTAAAACATAAACATATACAGTGTACATGGTCTTTTTCCTAGAAATACAACATTGTACAATTTCCGTCTAAATGTCATATGTCATTCGCTACTCTAGTTTGCCTGTCAGCAGTGTTGTTGGTTGGTTGTCTCTAAGTCTGCACAGAACACTTTCTCAAGGCTACGACCAACAGTAAAGAACCAGATCAGCCAGCTCCAGCGGGAAGCTGTCTGACATTGATCGGAACTAATTGCTGCCAGTCTCTAGCAGTGTATCTTGATACCTTTGCATGTAGTTGTAAGAAAATAACACTTTAATTGATTGTAAATAAATGAAGACAATAAAGGGCTAAGACAGGTAACTTCCTATATATACAACTGCTGGTTTTCTTAATATAATGCGTTGGCCAAATAAACTTAAATGACAAAAGTAGGAAGGAGTTGAATAAATAATGATGCATGCTAATGAAGGCTGAATGTGTAAAATGTGTACATGTTAATGAATTTGTTAAGTTTTATACAGCTGCTGTCTGTCATATAAACCTATGAATAATTTTATGAAGTTAATACTTATTGATATTTTAATAGCATACATTGACATTTTCTATCACTTGATAATTATGACTGAATATTGATCGTATAATTTAAATTAATGATTTTGTATTCTTTTTCAATTATAATACAGTGACACAATAAGGGTCAATATAGGGATGTCTAGCTATTATTGGCAGAGAAAGACAATCATCTAGGTAGAACCACAATGCTACAAGAAAACCTCCCCACATTAAAAGTGTTCACTAAGATCAGCTCGGACCCACACTGTGAGGGGCAGAGTACTCTGAAGTAATACAAGTCGGTGACTCTCTGTGGAAACTTCCTATTCAGAAAGCTTTGCCTCATTTAAGACCTTCTAACAAAACGATAAATGCAATAACAAGTTTACCATTATTTGTTTTGTACACTTAATTAGGTGAACAAGTTACTGAAAATTATCATAATTTTTAACATTTTTAGCTACAAATGAAAGATTTGGCCCCAATTACTTCCATAATCTGTGAGCAATAGTGGATATTGATGTATTAGTAGAAAAACAGGGATGGTGAAATATGAGAAAAAATCTTACTTGCCGACAGACTATGGAACCTAAAATTCTGCTCGTCCATACACAAACTTCACTCGTCCGTATAATTTTGACATATAAGCACCGCTGGAATATTATGGTCATCAACGGATAAGCAAAAATGAAAACTCAAGGTGGTTGATTATGCCACTCTTAAAAAGGCCTGATGATGTCCATGCTTTGTTCAGTAATTTGAATTTATATACCTACTGCTAGCACACTAACCATAGACGTCTGTGCACTAACACTTGGCATTGAGCTGCCACATAATGATTTTAAGCAGCTGCCAATTAACAAAGTTTAGTCAAGGTAATTTTCAAATGTAATAGCTGCTGCAGATGTTTTAATCGCATGCGACTGCAAAATGTTGTGGATGTATCTTCTAAAATGATCTTTACTGCCTTCTGTGAGCACACTCACAGTGTGACTGAGCCGACTGAGTTGTGTAGATCTTGTGCAAGTTATTGTCACAAAATTGTGACAAATATTACCAGGAGCACTAGCTCACTCTATCTTCATTCTTGTTAATTAATTCACAGTTTTTTGTTGTTGTTTTTCCAAGGTGTTTTTTTTTGGTAGGGGTGGGGTTGGGGTGAGAGTATCTTATAGCAAAAACCAATAAATGTCCCATCTGACATGTTGTGATTTTAAATTGATTAATTGAAACTTGACAAATAATTAAAACATCCTATATTTTTCCAATACAATAGTTCCAGGTACATACCATGTACAAAAGTGTTTTGTTTTTCTTTAATTTTTATAAGACTATAACCTTCATATCAATATTTCTTAACCTAAAAAGTAAATATTAATAACTATCATTTTATTGCCTACAACTTTAAATCATCTGTCATGTAATTCTGTGTGTTTTTTATTGTTCCTGTAAGAGAGCAGGAACTTTAAAATGTCATAAACTTGTGGCCCGACCAATGTTCTCATTTAACATTGATTTTAAGTAAGTTGAGGCATTGTTCATTTTTATTTTTATGAATCTATACAAAAAAATGTCTAAACACTAGTTTTTGCTAGAGAATACCAACTGATTTTGTTTATATTTGATATATTTTGTTTAATTATTTTATATTTTTCTTTCCTTTTTTTTTATTTCTTTTCAACTCACTGGTTTTTTTAATAAAGAAAATGCTGAAAATCATGCTTACTACTATGATATTCTCACTTTGGTCTATTGATTTGAAGAAAAAAATGTACATGTATCCCTTAGTCAGATTCAAACCTGTGACCTTCGGGTTAGTAGACAAGTACTTATACTCTTTGACTGAAAAATCAGTTGTATAAGAATCAGTGTATTACGGTAATAGATTCCAACAAGGGAATACAGTGATGCACATGGCTGTCTATAAATATGTGGCAAAAGATAAACAAAAAGAAACACAAGTCTCAGTTGAATCCTTACAGGCACAGTGGTTAAAAAGTACTGAACCTGTAAGTTCTCAACCAATTATATTAATGCAAGCTTATACTGTACTGAGCTTTTTAAGTCGCTTGCAAAGACCAATTCAAGGTTGGTCAGGCACTCTTATACAGACTTTTTATTAGCTTACCCTGTTAAAATTCAAAACTGTTCTTAATACACAATAAACAAAACTTTATTTACTGACATTGCTATTCCATTTAGTTTGTTGTAGATGCATACAAAGTAAAACATTTTTATTTTCTGTCTAATTAGTTCACCTCTAGCTCTCAAAAGAGAAAGGTTGAGGTCTGCAGTAATATACAATTATTAACTTAGATCTATAAGCTGGGAAATATGCTGTGATATTGACCAAAAAATCGTAATTGACCGAGGCAATACTGAGGTCAATAACGATTTTTGTGGTCAATATCAACAGCATTATTCCCAGCTAATAAGTAAATAACTGTTTTATTACATGAACTATTAATAGTCAATAATAAATAGTTTTTTATTTCTTTAATTATTATCTAAACTTAAATGCAAGAAAATAGTTTACATTGTTTACTTCGTGAATATTGTTTGTCTGGGACAAGTATCCCACAATGGTACAATTCTAAGGAAGTTTTGTAGATGCGTGCGCATAATATTGATGGAAATTTCACATTCTATTAATAGACCGGTTAATATCAGCAAAAGCTTTGTGGGGGGGACCAATCATGTTGCATCTATTTATAGTTCATGTAATAATTCATAATAATGCAACCCTCCCAAAATCATGGAAGCTGCAGGTTTAATTGCTGCTGCTGTTGTTGCTGCTGCTGCTAGTGGCTTTTTCTTAAATAACAAACAAACAAAACAAAAGGATATACTTACACATCATCTGTGATGTATTTTTCCAGATCAAAGTTTTCAAATGTCAAGGCATCTGAATCTAATCCAAGGTCAGTATCTGTCAAAGAAAACACAACATAGTTTTACTTATTGGCCAAATAAATTATTAATTAATAAAATTAAAAAAATTAAATAAAAATGTATTCATTTATCATGTATTTTGGACCTAAAACAGTAGGTAACACTAAAAACCAGTAATGACCCAGGTATAAATACATACAGGTGAATTTCAAGGTTAAAAATTATTTGAAAATATGGGGTGTTTGACACATTTTCAGAAACTCTCTTTACATGGAAAGAGATATCTTTCTTCTTTGCTTATATGGAAATAACAAATGTTCCACTTTGGCCTCAGAAAAAGTTCACATGTCTGTAAAAAACATGTATATTAAAAATTGATGATATTTCATCCTTTCAGTTTCTATTGATATTTGAGTGTATTTAAGAATTGCTTGAAAATAATGTACAACTTCGTTGTAGGAGATGATGTGATATAAAACAATATATGTAACTATTCAATCTTTCATATTTATTCTTTTAACTTCCATAGGAACTACATGAAGAAAAATTTAAACAAAGTATCGGAAACGCATGAATCAAGATGACATATTATAGTCAAAACAAATCGCTTTGTAAGCATAAATGAACAAATGACAAGGTATAATCAAATATTTAAATGAGCTTGTTTGTGTAACTCTGGTGTGAAACTTATAATTAAATATTTCTATTCTAGGCCATTCTGCATATTTGCATTTTATGAATGAGCTATACTGCTTTGCTCTAATTCTGGGTAAATTAATTCCATAAAAATGTGTTAGTGAAATACCGGTAGTAAAATTAAGGTACATGTGTAGCATGACAAAATTGATAAAATCTTAGGACTTCAAGATGTGTAAGCAAATAATAAAATATTGGGAAAATAATAGAAAATAACACTATTTCAAAAAACATGTAAAAGTATTTTGACAAATTGTTTGCCATAAGTGATGGTTTCTGAATGCAGTTGTCAAATATACTGAGGTGGTAATAAGGCAACTTTATATAATTATATAAGATTTTCCTTTTCAAAACTATAGACTTTTTCTTTCTTCTCATGTAAATTCTGATAAACTTCTACTATAAATTATGGCCAGTCTTCAGTATCCATCATTCCTTGCAAATCCATCCCAGAACAACATAATAATTGTTATGACATGGTCATTGAGTGTTTGCTAAAAAGCATCAATAACAAACTAAAGTGGATGATTTTACGTTGAAAATTAATCAATGTATTGACTTGGGCCCGGAAACTATGACAAGTTAAACACAGGTTTTGTGGATAGCACCGTGCATTACGGTTTCATAAAACAAACATAGTGTGTGTTTTAGACAGGACGAAAAGAGTTCGCTAAAAGTGTCCTGATATAAGAGTAAGGACATTTACAAGAAAATACCTGATGGAAAAAATCCAGAAATGCATTGACAAATAGATGTGATGATTGTTGGTTTTGTTTTATACTCATATTTCTTAAGTATTATAATTTCCTTTTAATGCACATTGTGCACATATATGACAGTAACCTAACACAACATTTTTGACACAAATATGGTGCAAGTGACTGACAGTGAAATAAATGGTGTTTATTAGCAGGTAATTTAAATAACTTCATTTTAATGTTTTTATTATCAGTGTAAACACTGTTATAATACTATAAAATATATGCAATGGCAATTTTAATCACTTTTTATAACAATCTCATCTTTAAAGATGGTATCGGACAGTTTGGACCAAAAATATTTTCATTATACATCTTAGTAAACCACTGTTATATGAACAGATCTCATAAAATGCTGTTTATTGATGTCCTACACCTGTCGGAAAAGTGAACCATGAGGCCACAATGTCATTACAAACATGTATTTCCTATCTGAGCCACGCTGCACAGTAAGTTATTTTTAAACCAAGAAAACCATGTGACCACTGTTTCAGTTTATCTACATCATCTACTGTGATGCTGATGACTATTTTTAGCAGGAATTCCGATCGTTCTTATTTACTGATATTGTTACATATATAAAATGTAGGCAAACTGTCCGATACTGCCTTTAAGAAACACATTGTACAATATAACATTTCTTTTGAGTTTTCATTTTCCATCTTTGAAATATTTTACTTTTTAGTATACCCAGTTGTATAGATCTTATCACTGTGTGTCCACTTATTTGTTGATGACCAAGACTCTCTCACAGTTCCAGCTGACCTGCAGACTGCCAGTGGTTCTACCCAGACCTGTGTCTGTGTGTTCTGCCACCAAAATAAGTCGATGTCGCTATAAAAGCCCACACCAAAGTACCAGAATATTCTTTTAACCCTTCCATTCATAGCAAAGTATATGATTTTGAAATTTCCCCTAATTTTGTTGATTTTTTCTTTTAATTAACTGTTTTAAGTATTATTTAAAGCATATGTGTTCAACATTTAGTAACAGATCCTATGTTTAACCAAGCTTTGAAGTAACCCTAAGTTGTGTAGATTCTAAGATAAGTGATATATTGTTTATGCTTTGCAAAGCCATAAAATGGCATATGTAGGAGTGAAAGGGTTAAGACAATATTCAAACAATTGGTTATTTCTTCCTGTTTCATTCTAAAGCAATTCTTAAACAAAAACAAAATAATAAAGTATACCTTCAAAATGTTGAGCTTCATAATAATAATTATGAAAATACAAAAATATACAAAATTTATAGTCAATAATTAATGGAAATATAATTGAATCAATTCAATAATGTCGGTTAATCTTATTTTTATCTTCAGGAGACATTAGAACCACAGTCTGTGTACAAACGTTTTAAAACAAACAGGTTTAATCACCAAGGCAAACATCCCAAGGACCAGTCTATTTGTTAATGATGACTTGACATGGCTAAGGCCACCATGCCTATGGATCATGCTTTTGTTCTGATCTGTGCCCTCAAAACATTCTGCGGCTGGTCATTATTGAATCTTTGGCTTTCTGGCTGTTTACAAATCCACACCTATCAGAACTTTATAAGGAGGTGCTATAGTGAGTTTTTTTGTATGCTTGTTGTCGCCTTTAAGTGTTAAAAATGAAGAAAACTATAGTTTTAACTTTAACTGACTAAGCATAAAGTGTTAGGTATAAACAAATAGTTTAAATCCAGTCCAGCCTATTGGCAATTGTCTGATAAAGATCTGCATTGTTTGCTGTTGAGTCTCTAAGAAAATGTCCATGCACCTTTATGTGTTGATGAAAAAGTAGAACTAAGAACTATTTTCAGTAATTGATAACATTTCTAAGGCTAGTATTCACCAACCATTCTTAAGTAAGAATTGCTCAAGTCATGAATTTCAAGTCATGAATTTCAATAAAAAATATCTTTGTTATCTATTTAACTACATGTCTGCATTTTTGCATGACACTTTAACCTTGCTACTTTGAGCTTAAAATTACAATGAAACTTCATAAATAAGCGTATTTTTATTGGTATGAAAATTGTGACTTGGGCTTAAGTCATTACTTAGGCTTAAGAATGGTTGGTAAATTGGGCCTTTGCCTGCCATATTTTTAATAACCTATATTGAATTCTTAGTCATTGGTAAAAAACTTCATAACCTGACCTGGTAGCACAATTGGTAGAGCGATGCTTCAATTTAAGGGAGGTCCAGGGTTTGATCCCAGGCCGCAACATACCAAAGTCATTAGAATAATAGTGGTATAGTTCCCTTGCTAAGGCTACAAACAGTGAAGGCAGTACAATATCTGCCTCAAGGAGACACTGTCTGAAAAAAACTGAAATAATACTGGCCTTATATATATATATATATATATAATAAAGCCTTATTGCTAGAGACTCAGCAGAAAATAATGCAGAAGTGCAGATCCTGCTCAAGAGCTGCCAGCAAAAAGCTGGCTGATTTGGATCTAAACTTTTTGCCTTAGCCTTAAAAATAGGTGCTTAGCAAACTAAGGGTTAACAAAATGAAGCTTGAAAAGAATGAAAATGTGAGGTAATGCATATATTGAGGTGTAAGTAAGCATTCATTTTGAATGTACGTGTCACTGACGAGGTGATCCATTATAGATAACATTCCTTATAAAAAGAATGCAAGTTGATACACATTTGATGATTTACTATAAATTTATATGCAACATGTTTTTTGATCATTTTAAACTTAAAAGCATGCAAAAACAATCAAATTATTATTCAGGGGATCTTACATCCAGAACTGAATCTAAGGCAGGTACATTAAGGACCAGATCTGGGATTTTACCAAAGATGGGCCTTCTTCTTTTTTTTAAATGTTATTTACCTAGAATGAGTTTGAAATGGACATCACTTCTGGAGCGTCGAAGATGCATTCTAGCATAAATTTGGACCAAAAGTGATATTATTTTACCAGGTTATCAAAGTGAATTGATGGATACTATATATTTTATATATCTGGAAAATGAGGGGTGGAAAGGTGTGAACCTGGTCAATCTCATCTAAATCTACCACTGACATTTATTGTAAAGTGTTTATGTGTTCTTTTAAAATTGCTTTAAAATTAAATTTTCTTGGTACTCTTTGAATAACAAAAACATCAGACTTCTAACAAACTAAACAAATGGCTTTGTTTTGTGTTTTCCATTTTAGCTATTTGAGAAAAAAACATATTACAAAAATCACTTACATATATAATTGATTTCCTGACAACAAAATCATATTTAGATTATAACAAAACAAAGCAAACCTACTTTAATGCTTAAGACATGTATTTACAAAATAATAAATGTATGCAAGCATCAGGGAGACTATAATATATTATTCTCTGGCAGTTATATTCAAAATAAATTCAGTAATTTATCATCAATAATATCTTTTGATTTTAGCTATTTTAACAATTCTGTGCTGAGGAACTGATATAGTTCTTTTATTCTAGACTAGAACAATAACATAAATGATGCCTATAAGACCTACCAGTAATACACAAGAAAAGAAACTTCTTTAAACAAAAATGTCTACAAAAATGAAAATATTAAAAACAAGATATGGTTTAGTTTAAAGGCCTTCTGAACATTGCTTGTTGTTTGTCCAAGTTTTTTGTATCATTAAACACAAACACCACATTATTTTCTCTCGGGGGATCCCTAACTGTCTATACACATCATAGTTAGCTATTTTTAGATTCAACCAACATGTGATAGATGTGAAGGGATAATAAAGGTAGACCATTTTATTTTATGCAAGTTTATACAAACAAAATTATACATCACAATGAATAGCAGCATTAATTTTTCATGCCCTTCTTGAATATTTGACTCATAAATGTGTAAAAACCCATGTGAATCAAAATGTGTTGTCTTGAGATAAATTCAAATGCTAAACATGCCTCTCTACCGACCTCACAAGGATAAAAAAAAAAACTGTAATACATTGTCATCTCTGACACATTTTTCTCTTCTTTTTTTAATTAATAAAAAACACAATTGAAAAGTCAATTCTCTATAGATTAATTAATGTGCTTCATTTTATATGATTCAAAGTTGACTCCAAACAAGTACTGGTATTATTGATTTTTACTCATTGATTTATAAAAAAAATCTCATTGTTTTCAAGCATGTCCATCATTAAAACCTCAAGTTCTGTAGAATTAACGCTAAATAAAATTGTTCAAAGGTAAAACAAAAGGCTAGATGCTTGATTCAATCTATTAATAGCAGAAAACAGCATGGTCTGTTAAACATGTTTAAGACTAGACATTTCATGTTTAACTTTGTCTAACAATTGATGTAAAGGAAAAAATCTTCTTGGTTGTCGACAAGAATATGCACAAGGCCAGAAATCATTCTACAAGCAAACATTTACATGTATATGTTTCAGGCAAACTGCTGGATTTCTCATTTCAAACACGTATATAACATACTCATTTAAAATTGATAGTCATGTTTATTTCAAGTCTACCACAAGGATACTCTGCTACCGATATAGATTATATATCAGCAGATAATCACAATGGTTCCTCCGATCTATATTTGAACTAAACACTAAATACAATATTTTATAAGCCCCAATTTTACTATGTGCAGATGTTGATACAGACTGGTAACTGTGTTTCTTGCGAGTTTACGGCCATTGTTTATGATGATTTATTATCAATGATACGGTCCCTTATCAAATATCAATGTACCCTTTGAACCCCATGTTTGTCATACATGTACATACATAGGATTTCAGTCTGTATGATTAACTAATGTAAGTTATCTTTCAGGATAATAAAATTATGTATCCAATACTTCAATAAAACTTTTGGCATTTTTTTTTTTTTTTACTAAACTCTCTTTACATAGACAGTACTAGTATTGTGACCTGATCATGAACAGAGAAGAGGACAATGTTGTTTGTAATTACACTTATGTTTGAAGTTTAAAGTGATGTATTATTTAAACACCATATTATTAACTACCATAAAATTGTTCATACACATGTTAATGCATGGGTCTAAAGCCTGAAATTGAACAAAGATCTCTCTATCCTACATCAGTAATCCTGACATTCCATACAGATCTCTGACACCAACATCTGTAATTATGCCCAAACAAAGATCTAACATCTGTAATCCTGACATACCATAAGGATCTCTCTATCCAACATTAGTAATTATGCACTTGAACAAAGACCTAGCATCTGTAATCCTGACATGGCATAAAGATCTTTCCAACATCTATAATTATGAAATAGAATAAACATCTTTACGATATATCTTACATCAGTGACCATGAACTAAAACAAAGATCTTGCTAACATCTCTTATCCTGAACTCAAAGATCTCTCATTCTAACAGTGAACATTAATTATGAAGATCTCTCTTTCTTACATTGGTATCTAACTAACATCTGTAATCCTGAGCTGGTATAAGATCTCTCACTCTAACATTGAACATTAATTATGAAAATCTCTTATTCTTACATTTGTTTCTATCTAAAATCTGTAATCTAGATCTAAGAGATCTATCTCTCATTTTAACATACAACAGTAATTATGAAGACTGAACTCAGAGATTTCTCATTCTAACATTGAACAGTTATTATGAAAATCTCTTATTCTTACATTTGTATCTCTCTAAAATCTGTAATCCTTAACTCAGAGATCTCTGAGATTGAACTCAGAGCTCTCTCATTCAAACATAAAACAGTAATTATAAAGATCTCTTATTCTTACATTGGTATCTATCTAACATCTATAATCCTGAACTAGAATAAAGATCTTTCTAACATCTAACTATGAACTTGAACAAAGATCCATCTTTCTAACATATGTTATCCTGAAAAAGAATTGAGATCTATATTTCTTACACCAGTAGTTATGAACATGAACAAAGATCTCTGTTCTAAAGATTTCTCTCTAACATATGCAATAAAATTTCTATGAGAATAATGAGGTGTTGATGAAAACAGCATGAAGGGGTATTTGTGTAGATGTATTACATCTTAATAATACTTAATTATGAATGAAAGGATGGTAATTAAAATGTTATGAATGATGGGTAGAATTTGTCAAACATTTACATTTATAAAAATGTAGTCTTCATCTAGAATGTCACCTGCTTACATCAAACATTAAACTAAATGCAATTTGTGCTTAATGTGAAAAAAATGGGTAAAAACATCTTGGTAGTGAGTAACATCACTTCATGTTTTTCATATTATGAAATATTTTTATTCAAACTAAGAAATTGACAAAGAAATGCTTTATATTACAAGTAAATGAATACTAAATTGAAGAATCAATGAGCTACTTTGAACAGTCACCCATACATCTAAGACCAAGCCTTTTATTTGGTAAATGTTTCTCTGTGTTAGAAAGGAAACACGCTATCGGACAGTCAACCAATTAGGCCCAATTAGTTAAGCATATTAAGTAAGTGTTCTTATCAAAACTAGGGCCGTGCATCGGCAAACAAGTACAGAAACAAGACTCCGGTTGTATATGACCGTAATGCGAGATCTTTAACAATGCAACGGCTAACGAATATACGTATATAACGGCATAGATGTGTTTTGTACCACACTGGTAACGTAAACTAGGATTTATATTTATAACATAAAAAGGAAATGTGGTATACATTTCAACATGTTGTGGAACAGTGAATAAGCAAATACGTTTAAGTAGAAATTTACCAATGTCTTGAAATAAGGCTGGGTTTTCTGCTAGTACATCCATCAGAAATTTAAAAACAGAAGCAAATATCACAACAAAACAGTTTTAATCTCCGTATCAATCCATTTTATCGTGTACTCCGTGTTCACTGAAGTAAAACATCCAAATTTGTCGTGCGCACAACCAGCTTCTTTATAACAGTAAGATAAAATAAAGTGTTGTGTCGTAAAGGCACCCAGGTATGAACTTCTACCGGATCTGACGTCACGCCACGTGACTCCTCGTGCTCTCGCTGAGTGACAGCTGCAGCCAGAGTTACATATGGAGCAGTGAACTTCGTAATCGTGGAAATATACACGCTAATGATAGATTATGGGGAATTGATAAATTAACACGATGTCGCAATCTTCGTGAAGGTGCAGTTCAGCAGCTTAAAATGTTTAAGCTGTTAATAAGTTATTGAAAATTAAATAAAATCAGTAGAACTAGACTTTGGCTTGCTGCTCTAAATGTTGCTGATTTCATTTGCGCAATATATACAATATAAATGATAACAATGTTACATGGTTTTCAACCTATTTTAATGGGTATATGGAAATAAATGTTGCGTACTTTTTTTATCCGGTTTGAGATTTGTTCATGTTATTATCGTACATTACTCGTTGTTGGTGCGATTCGTGCATGGTATTGGGTGTCAATATCACGGTAGTGATACGGATAAAAAAATCATGGCTGTTTTAAAATGATAACACTTAATACGTGTGTACACATCTATCTGCAAGGTAAGCAAGTCCATGTTAACCAGAAACAGGTCGTAGTTTGGTGGCTTGCTAGGTTTCTGAGTTTCAAAGGACTATATAGTTATAATATATATAGTTATAATATATAAAGTTGAAATTTATGTCGACGCTTTGATTCAGCCAGACTTAAATTTGAACCATTGTTTTCGTTCATGCAACCAGATAAATTATTGTTACCTGGAAGGATCCCGTGGAATGCTGTTGTTGGCGTCCAACATCCATGTGAAAAGTAAAGCATAACACCCATTAGCAAATAGGTATTTCCTATCCGAGCCACGCTGCACAGTTAGCAATTTTTAAACTAAGAAAACCACGTGATTGTTTACTTATGATATCACGTTACATGACTATCGGGATAATCAGCTCTGACGTCGATGTCTATTTTAGCTGAAATCCCTATCATGGTAATAAATTATAGATTTGGAAATAATGTACATGTAGCGCGATATTTTCACGATGTGTACAGTCTATAACAAGTGGGGGTAATGTTATAACAGCCTTTACTTAAACTAAAATATAAGATTATGCAGTTATTGTGGACTAATTCTACAGAACATGGGTACTACGTACGGTATTACATGTATTAGATATTGGCAAACTGTCGGATACCACCTTTAAGACAACTAATACTTATAAGGACTTCATAATTATGTACATAGGAAATTCAAATGGGTTGCGATAATATTTGACATTGTTATTCATTAAGGTTCAAGATTGGTCAGCAATAATTTGCCAAATTCGAAGTGACCTACTGTAACCAAATCGTTTTAATAAGCATCCGGTCCTAGTTGATTCAAAGTTTAGATTGATTCTGTGACTATTCTAAACCCTGTTGACCATAGGTAATAAAGCTAAATTCTTTTTCCTCGGATCTGATACTCATTTTTAAACGTCTGGATCAAAGGTCTGTCAACATTCTTATTACATTTGGGCCATAGTTTATAAAACGTACCTGAATATGTAACCATTCTTTTACAGTTAGGTCATAGCTGATAAAACTTAGTACGTGAATATGTTACCATTTTATTACATTTGAACCATAGTTGTTGAAATGCTGTACTTGTATATGTAACTCACAGTAACAATTATATATCATCCGGGCCATTGTTTATAAAATAGTGTACTCAAATATGTGACCCCTCTGAATTATCAGGACCACAGTTTATAAAGCGTTGTATTCGAATCTGTGACCCATCTAAACCATCTTGGCAATAGTTTATAAAACGTTGTACTCGCATTGTGATCCCTCTAAACCATCTAGGCCATAGTTTATAAAACGTTGTACTTGAATATGTGACCCATCTAAACATCTTGGCAATAGTTTATAAAACGTTGTTTCTAATTTGTGATGCCTCTAAACCATCTAGAATATAGTTTACAAAACGTTGTACTCGAATCTGTGACCCCTCTAAACCATCTGGGCAATAGTTTATAAAACGTTGTTCTCGAATCTGTGACCCATCTAAACCATCTGGGCACTATTTTATAAAACATTGTACTCGAATCTGTGACCTATCTAAACATCTGGGCAATAGTTTATAAAACGTTGTACTCGAATCTGTGACCCCTATAAACCATCTGGGCAATAGTTTATAAAACGTTGTTCTCGAATCTGTGACCCCTCTAAACCATCTGGGCAATAGTTTATAAAACATTGTACTCGAATCTGTGACCCCTCTAAACCATCTGGGCAATAGTTTATAAAACATTGTACTCGAATCTGTGACCCCTCTAAACCATCTGGGCAATAGTTTATAAAACGTTGTACTCGAATCTGTGACCCCTCTAAACCATCTGGGCAATAGTTTATAAAACATTGTACTCGAATCTGTGACCCCTCTAAACCATCTGGACCATAGTTTATAAAACTTTGTTCTCGAATCTGTGACCCCTCTTAACCATCTGGGCAATAGTTTATAAAACGTTGTTCTCGAATCTGTGACCCATCTAAACCATCTGGGCAACAGTTTATAAAACGTTGTTCTCGAATCTGTGACCCATCTAAACCATCTGGGCACTAGTTTATAAAACGTTGTTTTCTAATCTGTGATCCCTCTAAACCATCTGGACCATAGTTTATACAACATTGTACTCGAATCTGTGACCCCTCTAAACCATCTGGGCAATAGTTTATAAAACGTTGTTCTCGAATCTGTGACCCCTCTAAACCATCTAGACTATAGTTTATATAACGTTGTACTCGAATCTGTGACCCCCTAAACCATCTGGGCAATAGTTTATAAAACGTTGTACTCGAATCTGTGACCGCTCTAAACCACCTGGACCATAGGTTATACAACGTTGTTCTCTAATCTGTGACCGTTCTAAACCACCCGTGCCATAATTTATAAAACGTTGTTCTCCCCAGCAGTCATCGCCTTGGAACGGTCCGTTGGCAAAAGGACGGTCAGATGTGCTTAAACCGATTTTTACAGAGCTCAAATCTCGCACTTCCTGATGGGCTTCTAAAATGCAAGCAGCGAAAAGAATCTGATCTATCTGAGACAAAACCTGGCGTATTATTATGGTTACGGTATGACGTCATTAAAAATAAAATAGGGACACAATTAAAAATAATGTCCACATTGTATTTGGATGTGGGAAGAAGTAATAATTTTATTAGAAATACAAAACATTCTTTATTGTAAAAGAAAAAAATAATGTTTTAACCAAGGAAACATTGATCAGAGAAGTTAAGTGATTGTAGCATCCTCTTCATGTGAAGATGGAATTGATCGTTTATTGTTTATTGGGTTTATCGTCCCACCAACCGTATATCAGTTATCTGGAGACGGTGTCCACTTGAAGCAGATATAGTGCTGCCTTCACTGTGTATAGCATGCCGTGAACTCCTGGCATGATACCACACCCAGTCACATTATTCTGACACCGAGCCAACCAGTCGTGGAACTACCCTTATATTTGCTGGAGCGTTAGCAAGGGAGCTATACCACTACCATTTTTAACGACTTTGGTATGTCGTGGCCCGGGATCGAACCCGGGGCCTCCCGTACCTGGAGCCGACGCTCTACTGATTGCGCTACCAGATCCGGTAAGATGGTATTGAAGCATCAAAGTCAAATTAATGTACGTCAGAGAAAAATACACGTAATAGTCCTGCTAGGATGAATTAAATGACGGTAGATTGCATTGACGGAGAGATTTTTTTACGACCGCTTCACACGTTTAATAAATATCGAGGGCAAATGAAATATATCTTAATAAGATTTTATCCTTTTTTTTATTAAGCTCGAATCTAATGCAGACTTCTGTTGATATATGGATCTACCAGAGAAGATGAATTGTATGAAAGGATCGCAGTAGACAATATGAAAAGGGGGCGCCCGTGCCGTAGTGATAGAGTCTGCGACTTGTAACTCCTCTGACCGCTTAGCCTCTCACGGCGTGGGTTCGAGTCCCGTTCGAGGAGAAGGACTTAATGTGGGAAGGTCTTCCAGCTGACCTGCGGTGCGCCGGTGGTTCTACCCAGACAAGTGTCTGGGATCTTCCTCAAACAAAATAGCTGGACGTCGCTATAATGATCATAATTAGTCGCTCCAATATATTTCAAAAACAAAACAATATGTGAAGGGGGAAAACTTACATTATATTGACTTAGTCTGGTTCCAATCGTACTATCCTACGCAATAGTACGTCTGACTGATGCTAACAATGGCGGCCTCCGCTGTATTGGAAAATAACATGCTAATGTTTGGTGTTATAACCTTTGCAAGTGTGCCAAGAAGTTAAGACTTTAATTAAGTACATAAACTTACATTGGCGGTCGCCATTTTCAGCCTGTGCCTGACCCGATAACGTAGTGAAAGGGGAAGGAACTCCAGACTATATATTGACTATGTCAGATGATGGTTCTCTCCCTTTATATTAGGAGTGTTTTTGTCTGTTTAAGAATACTCACTCTCACCTCACGTGCATTTCTGACCACAGAGACCTCTGCCACCAAAGAGGGAAATAGTCCATTGGCTTGACGAACAACGATATGTAATATTTTCATATAGTTCTTTTTAAAAAATACAGTATACCAATATATTATAGTTTTAACGATATAAATCTAAAGAATATTTACATAAGAAAACACCAGGGGCGTCCTAGGCGAGCTTTAAGTATACGCACTATTCCGCGGGGGGGGGGGGGGGGGGGGGGTCCTTAGCACAACGAGCAGGAAGGGACAGAAATATGTCTGGTATGATTGCAGAAGTATTTGTAAATTTGGAAAAGGGTTAAAGAACTCTAATTTAAAAAATGAAACAGCTAACAACAAGTGCCAAACACAGGTTATGTACGATTTTTATTTGCTTTTTGACGTTTTTATTTTTTCAATTTTTGGAAGCAACTGTACGCACGTGCGTAAGTCCAGGCACGCCCCTGAACACACAGATCGTTTTGATATTATTTAGTAAATAACAGAACTTTTACTTTGACATTGATATATACATGCAAATCACCACTATGGTCACCTGTTTTCCAAAACGGCAGTGGTTATATTAGCAAAGCGAAACTAAATGTAACCGGTGTGAGGAATATGTCTTGCCTGTTTTCAGGACCAAAATTGAAAAAAATATAGATATTCTAAAGATTTTGGGGTTTTGTAACGACAGTTTTTACATGGTCATAGACACTGACGTGTGTAACTATGTGTTCCGTTTGAATGGTAAGCGTTTGAAAGATAATGCTCCTCCCCCCGCACCAACCAGGTAAAAAAAATAGACTTGTGAAAACACATACATGTAAGCATAACAAATACTAGCCTTTTAAAGTAAATGTTGTCTGTTGACTGCTTAGGTCGAAGTTAGGGTCTCTTACTGTGTATATATATTTAGTATGTACTGCGATAACGATGAATGGATCTTGATTCATACCCGCCCCCCACCCCCACTTCTCCACCAAAAATTTCTGGAACCGACCCCGCCTCCTCCTCACCACCAACCAGGTAAAAGAGTAGAGTTGTAAAAACACATGCATGTAAGCTTTAAGTTAATTGGATCTTGATTCATACCCGGCACCAAAATTTTCTGGATAATCACCAAACTTTTCTGAAATCGCCACTGATACTTGTTTTTAACTATCATTGGGTGAGCTCAGGTTGAGATATTGTAAAACACATTGGCTTGTCTGCATCTAGATTCATTGACCAGATAGCATGCAAGACTCGTCCATGGCGTATAAATAAGAGTCACTAACGTTGTATACATACATATATATGCGTACATATAAAATTGAAAATATGCGCGACAATGTGTAACAATGTTTTGGTGTCCATTAATCCAATTTGATGTAGGATTTTACCGTGGAAAAGCCGGGATTTTATTTTTCAAATGTTATTTATGCGGATGGGGAATTCATTTAAAAAAAACTTCATTTACTACATAAGTATTGCATTACAAAAAAATTCGGGAGCCTAAGAAGCTTAATACAGTGTTTTTTACCATGTCTGCATGTCATTACGCCCGTCAGTATTCAATACTGAATATCATGCAAATTGATATATCTCCCTTAGCTATTGAACAATTCGTGCTTTCTTTCTAATGCCATAGAATGAATTCTCGGCCTTTTATTTAAAACGGACAAAAACTTTAAGCATAACAAATAGTTTTTGTTTTAAAAAGACCCGCGCATACACAATTACAAAGAAAATATATCTACGCCCCTTGTGGGACTCTGTGCGCATTTATTTACCGGGAACCGAACCTGATAGACTGGAACCGTAAAGCTAGAGTTATCCCGCTTGCACATCCGGTTTCAGACTTCAACTGAGCCAGCATCGAAGATGAGAAATATTGATTTTTGTTAAACACGCCTCCAAATTCGACAAATCTTCACATATTTTCATAAAAAATGAGTCGACCCAGAGCATTATCGTAAGTATTATTGGTAAAATAAAACTGTCATCGAATGCACGTAATATTTTTGTTGTTTCGATTTAAACCGAAACGGGTGCATTCACTTGTTGGTATATAAATTTCTCTATAAAACATGACGACAGACAACCCTTCTTTTGACTAGTATCATTAGAATTAATTGTAGTGTAGCATGTAAGTGGTAGAGGAATATTTAAGTTCTTGTTAATAGCCCTGATATACAATATCCTATTAGCAAGTGAAAAGAATGAGTGAAATAAGTTAGCACTTTGGTTTCGAAGAGCTGGTGGAAAGAAAGATCAAAATACATCCATGTACACCCAGAACATCATCATCACTACAGATAAAAGTTGGTGGTCCATCATGGGGTTCTTTGTATCTTGTTTTGTCAGGCGACTACTGTCATGTTTTCTGAGATGATGTAGAATCCCGCACTTCCTTGGCCTCCTCAGTCAATGGATGCATTGCACCGCCAATGCCCTGACCTCATTGGGCCAATCGCCTATGGACATTCACTTCAGTTGCCTTAACCATCGATGCTGGTTTTGCTCAGGACATCATGTATCGGTGGGATACCCAGGATTTTAATTGTAGTACTTTATGATAAAAAAATGTGGCTATTCTCAGACATGGAAGCCAGTCCAACTTTGTCTTATGTAAGACGACAATGCCTCCGTTGAATCCTTTACGTCATACCAATAAGGGGAGTCTCATCATGCATACAAAAAAATTTGAAGTGATGTGGTGTCACAACTTGCTCCACCTGTGATGTTTCCAGAAACCACTTTTTGTGCATTTAAGTTCACAACTATGTTCCAGCTATATACTGCACACAGTCATTTGCCTCTCTTCTAAGGTGGGTGACATGTCCATCTTTCTTAAAGCAGAAGGTTAGGGCCTTAGTATTTATCAAATATACCCAGATACACTAAAAGATACATCAAATATACAGCAGAAATGTAACAACATATTTCCAGAATTGTTTTTGTGTATACAGCCAGTAAAAGCTGTATTATGCCAGATCAGCCATGGCCACCCACTAACAAGTTTTTTGACCCCTACTTTGGAACACTCAGTTTGTGTGGTCTACTGGTTTACTATGTATCATTCATGATTCCTGGACTTGAAGCTACTGCTGTTTCTCTTCAGTCACAGGAGGTGCTCTATATTAATTGGTCCATTCTTTGGATAGCCCATCGTCATAGCTGTCCAGTTACTCGCAGCACCATTAATATTCACCACAATAAATGAGCAAGGAATCCTCTAAAGCTGACCTTGTAGGCGGATTCCAGGTATTGTTTTATACTACAAGCATACATTCAAGAACTGAGATGATGACATTTTTGCTTTCTTGGTTGTGCTTGTACGTCTTTTGCTAAGGATTGACACTTTATCATAAGTTATATGGTAATTAACCTTTAGATTTTACTATGTTTAAACATAGTCCATAAACTCCATGCATTCTCATAGAACTTTTCTATACAGAATAATTATTTCCTCAAAATGTAATGTTACATATATATTAATTATCAGTTAGTACATATTAATTATCACTTAGTACTTCAACATTTGTGTACTTATTTATACTGTATTGTTGTTTTTCTATTTTGAGAGTACCATAGTACATGGTACATCCAATGTGTTTTTAATAATGGGGTGGTTACTTTTGCATAACATACCTGATGGAACTGGTGTGACCGTGATGGGTGTTATTTATTCCAATTTGAAAAGCCATTTTAATATACTTTGTGACCCAACCAATCAGGGGGTTTTATTCATTGGCACATGGTCACTTGTTTTATATTTGACAACTCTAACAAATGGAAACATTGTAATAGCACATTTTTGCTCACCTAAGCACATTGTGCTCAAGGTGAGCTTTTCTGATACTCCTTTGTCTGTTGTCCCTCATCCAGCCTTTGGTGTCAACAATTTAGCTTGTGAACATGCTAGAAGCTACGGATTTTATCCAATCTTTGTCAAACTTAGTCATAACGTTTGCATGAAATTTTGGTTGTGTTCATTATTGGATCACTTATGGTCAAAAACTAGGAAAAATGGTTAAATTTTAGGAAAAACTTGTGAACACACTAGAAGACCACATTTATAGCCCAATCTTCACCAAACTTAGTTAGAATGCTTGTCTGCATGAAGTCCTGAATGACTTCATAACTGGATCACATGGGGTCAAAAAGAAGGTATTTAGTCTATGCACCCTGTTAAGGGCTTTTCATGACCCCGCCCTGGTGCCCATGCATGGCTTAAATGTTATATTCCAAATATGTTATTTAAAGTGGGCAAAGAAGCTTGTGAACACACTAGAGGCCACATTTATAGTCCAATCATCATTAAACTGGGTCAGGAAGTTTGTCTGCATGAAATCTTGGATGAGTTTGTTATTTGATTCCGTTAGGTCAAAAAGTAGGTCACTAGGTCAAATCTTAGATAAACCTTGTGAATACACTGAAGGCCACTTTTATGGTCCAATCTTCACCTAACTTGGTCACAATGATTGTTGGCATGAAATCTTGGGTGTTTTCATTATTGGGTCATGTGGGGTAAAAAAATAGGTCACTAGGACAAATCTTAGAAAAACCTTGTGAATACACTAGAGACCGCCATTATGGCCCACTCTTCACTAAACATGGCCAGAATTGTTTGCCCGCAAGAAGTCTTGGGTGAGTGTGTAACAGGGTCATATGGGGTCAAAAACTAGGTCACTAGGCAGGGCTTTTTCAGGGGTTTTGGGGAAAAAGGCCCCAGCCCAAATTGGGAATTTTTGACACATTAAATAGCCAAATTTGGGAAAGAAAAGTATCAACAAATCAAACCAATTGGGAAATTTCAACTTTTTTTCTGTATTAAAGCTTTATCTGCCTTGCTTTTGTGTCCCTAAAAGTGTTACAGAGCTCTTTCAGAGTTTGTTCAAAAAGCTCTGAAGGACCTTCAATAGAGATTCTCATTTAATTGGAGAGTTTTTCCTGGCCAAGGGAGCTTCCCAAAGAAGTGCATTTTAGGTTCATGGTGCTGAACCCTCTCTCCAGAGTTGCTGTGCTGGATGGTATTATGGTCATCATTTTCAGAAGTTGGTAGATTCTAGATCGCGTAGTATTTATTATTTTGCAACATTTTTTGTCACTATATTTTGCGGGTCAGTATAAAAGTCGCTACAGCAGGCACCATTTTTTGCCTCATAACTTCTTTCAGTTTTATACGCAGTCAAACAGTTATGGCGAAAATACTTTTGTTTATGAAATAAAAAGTAATTCCTGTTAATTTTCAAACCATATATTGACTATAATGTTATCTGGAATGACGCATCTTCATCTTGCGTTACGGTATATGGCTGGGTAAGAGTTTATTTTTTCACTGGTTACATTCATACATAAATTCACGAAAAGTAGTTTTCACATATCACCGATCAAAAGTAAACAAACGAATCACGTAATTGGAAAAGTCTCTTGATTTCATTGTTTCTTGGTCATTTATTTTTATAGGTAAAAGGCATTTCAGTTCAAATGGGAATTAATTTATGAGATTGGGAATTTTTTCTTGAAATTGGGGAAAATGGTCCCTATTTGGCATTGGGAACGGGGCCGAATATCGGCTTCGTGAGACAGGCTGAAAAGGCCCTGCTAGGTCCAATTTTAGATAAACCTTGTTAAAACACTTAGAGGCCACATTGATGGCCCAATCTTCACCAAACTTAGCCAGAATGTTGGCCAGTATGAAATCTTAGATAATATGGTTTTGTAGTACGGTCATGTGGATTCAGTAGGTCACTAGGTAAAATTCTGGAAAATGTTATCAGCCCAGTGGCCGTACTAATGGCCCTGTCTTCACCAAAGTTTTCTAAAGTAAATAACGCTTAATTACCTCATGCCAGATATGAGCCTCCTAAAAGCCTTTGTCCTAAGGACAATTTCAAGGCGTAACTAGCTTCAAATCTTGAGAAATGACTTCATAAACAAGAGGGCTCTTAATCGCTCAGATTAAGGGCCCTCTTGTTTATGACGTCATTTCTCAAGATTTGAAGCTAGTTACGCCTTGGAATTGTGTTTGTGTTAGCTTGTTATGACTTCTTTGGAGAATAGCACAGTGTTTAGTTACTGAATTTGGTTGTTCATTAGATTAGAACATTGATTCAATAAACAATCTATCATCGTTAAATAAGAACCATATTGTATTGTATTTTATGATAACTAAGCATATTTAAGCTCACTTATCTAAGCATATTATAGGTTACTTTTCTTTTGCTTTAGAATCTTTAGCTAACAGTATAATGCTTCAACAAAACTGCTTTAAATTGTGTTTATACTCAATCTTCATGCCTTTGACAGTTCAGTGTTTGGCAATAATGACCCATGACCTGTTTGGGTCGTGGTTTAATTGGCTTTATTGATTAGTCAACTTAATTGGGCGCACATGACAGATTACCTCTCCAAGTTTGAATGTAACATAGTTAAAAACTTTGACTTTACTCTCTTTTGTTGTATTTCAGGAGTTCCGGGGAATCTTTGTACACTTTGTTAGGCCTTCAAAAAGGTGCGACAGCTGATGACATTAAAAAAGCTTACAGAAAAGTAAGTTGATGTACTTATTACTTATTATTATCTGGACGTTCGGTAGACTCTGAACTTCAAGGGTCATTGACCCCTCAGTACAAATGTTCAAGTGTTAAATTCAAATATCTGAGAGTCAATTTTGTGGGTTGTGCATCACATCATTAAGCGCATATACTTGTATCATAGCAACATATTGCTTGTGTTTTATTATTTACAGTTAATCATTCCGTAATTTATTTAGTATTCTGAGTTTTATTTAAGAATCTTTTTCGTCATGTCTTTTTCTTTTACTCTTTAAAACATTTCATTAATCTTTTTTGTTCTATATTTTTTTGTCATTGATGACTACATTTTGAAAGAGATGAGCCTTGATGGGCATTGTTGATACTATTAATAGTTTGTTAGTTTATTTGGGACAAGTAAATAAACAGAATACTGCTTAATAGTTTATTAATTTTTCTGTATTTCAATTATAACAATCAAATGAAAAAAACAACAACTACATAACATTTAACATTATTACATACTTCCCCAGACATATTTTCTTTTGAATTTAGATATAATCCTCTTCAAAAGTGCTTAGCTACAATGAATTTCTTTCACCTGCAACCCATTTTCCTGTTTTTCAATAAGCATACCTGCTTAAGACAACAACATTGAGATAAATAGTAAAGCAAATAAGAAACTGAAAACATTTGAAAACACATGCAATAATAATACATAATATATATAACACATGGAAGTTAGCCTTTTTATAATACTCATCATGCAGAATCTTGCCTGTAAAAAACTCGAAACATAAATAATAACACATACAAAGCACATTTTCTAATTATAGTTGAACTTTGTTATGACAAACTCGCTTGAGATAAAATTCCACTTGACTCAAACTATTTTCCAAGTCCCATTTTGTTTCATATAAAAAAAACGCATAAGACAAATTCGCTTGAGCTGCATTCTCCTTTAACTCAAAGTGATTGCTAGGCCCCTGATCATGCTTTCTTTACTTATCCGACTCGCTCGACTCGAAGATCACAGGCTGCCGCCAACTCTTGTCACACAACAGCTTGACAAATTGTAAACATGACGTCATAAATCAATTAGCATTGGCTTCCCACATGCACAAGCCCATGAGGGGGTTAACTATGATATGATTTGGATTGGTACCTTGTAAGGCAGTTTGCTGAATTGAATTTGATCAGTTATTAGTCTTAAGCTTGGGTAAGGGCAATTAAAGATGCCACCATATTGTTTTAGGGTAGCGTGATTGTGTGAATAATGTTGGTTGTACGGTTTATATATTAAACACGAAATACCATAGCGTCATTGTCAAAATGATGTCTCACAAAGCTCCCGATACTCTGGCTGAGCAATCTAGAGATAGATCTTCTGTGCTGTCCATTGTTTATATATCCATTACATGTGCTACATTTTATCTTTTCATTGTGCTGTTATCATTATTTATCATTATTTTTGACAATATTGTACATGTATTTCATTCATATAAATGTATTTCATTTAAAATTGAAAGTAGATAGCTGTTTTGTGTAATAAGGAGATAAAATTAAAAAAAGTTTTTCTTTTCATTTGAATATAAATAATTAGCTAAAATACATACAATTAAACACATAGGAAATACAATTCAACATATAAAGAATATTCAAAAACATGTTTAAAAATCTTAAAAGTCACTTATCATACACATACTAACATAAAATCTGATATCTCAAAGTTCTTTTAAGTCAAAGTATTTTGCCAGGTCCCAGTGACTACATTCTAACATAAAATCTGATATCTCAAAGTTCTTTTAAGTCAAAGTATTTTGCCAGGTCCCAGCGACTTTGAGATAACAAAGTTCAACTGTTAATATATCTGAAGGCACCATCAGACAATACAAGACAACAAAAAGAATCTGGTTTTCAAACTTGGACACATGATGTACTGAGTCAAACTGTAGTCTGTGCCCCAAAATTTCAAAACATTAATCAATATTTTGCTAAAAAAAAAGCAACTGTTGTGACTTTACTTTTTCTTCACCTGAAACTTAGGGATTCCAGTTTCCGCTTTAACTTCAGACTTTCCCGTTTAGTTGGTGTACTGCAAATCAATTTGTGCTAAAATTTTATGAGATCCTAACCTGTGAAAGTACTTATAACTGCAAAAAAAAAACTTATTCACTCGCTAACTAATAAGTCTTATGCATATGAATAAAAAACATAAAAATGAACTATTTGCCTAAAATATATATGTAACATGAGATAAATGAATTGTACATTTATTAACCAAATTAATTCATACATGTTATTAACATCAATATCACTAAGCAATATCACTTTCCGATACCCCTTAGTCTGTCGACAGTGGTGCAGCATTCAGCATCATTAATTTGCTTGTAAACATACTCAACAATACAGTTTTTACCAAATTTGCTTAGAGTCTTTGGCTGCATGAAATCTTTGATGCATTTGTAACATGGTCACATGGTTTCAAAAAGTAGATAACTGGGACAAATTTTTGAAAAACATTTACCAAACACAACAGCAGTGGCTTTTAATTATTTCCTAAATATCTGCAGAAAATGGTACCTAATGTTATATGGGTTTGGAATAGGGGAATTGTCAAATATCACCTCTAACCTTTTACTTGCAACCTGTTTACTATTATATTTCTTATTTTTGTAACCTAATAGATTTTTATATTTCTACTTACATATGTAGATTTTAACCTGATTATATTCAGTTCACGTTAAACTTAACTGTATTCGGCACCATATGACCTATATAAAGTGTCGGTGTGCCGTAAAACCCCCAAAAAAACCTTTACTTGCTGGAAACACTGCTCACCCCAGTAACAGCGCTTCTGTTAACGGGCATCCAGGGCATAATTAAGTCCAATAATTATCAGCATGCACTGAGGTGTTAACGTCAGGAAGTCTTTCAGGACGTCTAGTTTATATGGCTTTATGCTTGGCTACAGTGCACTTGACATACTGTGTATTTCAATTCTGGCCCATATGCTTTGTAAATTGCCATAAGCATATTTTTATAACGCCTCTAGTGATAATATCCCGATTGGTCGTAGCTATACGGCATCTAGTGAAGACAAACACCTGCGAGGTTACTTGGGTAATTCCCACAAATAAGTTACAGTCTGTCTTAATTTGTGCTTGAAATTTCTTCCTTTAAGTATAAAATTAACAAGTTTTTAATTCTTACAGCTTGTCTTTGTTTGTTTTTTCAGTTAGCATTAAAATGCCATCCTGATAAGAACCAAGGAGATGCAGAGGCAACTGAGAGGGTAAGTAAAGAGTAGAATTACTGATTATTACTAGGACATGATTGGTTTGTCTGTTTGTTTGTTTTTTGTTTAATTATGGTCATATTGTCAACATCCAGCTCAATATTGGACAAGGAAGACCCAAGACTTTAGTCAGGGTAGAACCACTGACACACTGCATGTTAGCTGGACCTCACCACATGAAATTTTCACTCTGACTGAGACTCGAATGACATGTTTGGTGTTAAGATACATTGTATAGACCTAATGATGGTGATGCAGGTGACATGAAGCTATGTAAGTATTTTATTGTATCGGTCCTTTTTCACATCTTTTTCTGTCTTATTGGCTCCATCAAAGAATTAAATTTTTTATGCATTATGTCATTATGTATTTTTTCTTTCATTTTAAGTAGATTGTCATATTATTTTTTTTATTTTTAAATATCATTTCCTGTTTTGCTTTTCTTTCATGAAACGTGTTTTGTTGCTTTTTTATGAAACACTGTTAAAAACATATGTCACTTACAATGCCGCATCTTAAGCTTGAGTGACTTTGTATTTTAATGCATACATAAGCAAAAAATCCACTGTAGAAGATACTGAAGCATGAGGAGTGATCCTAATCAAGGCTTTTTTTTCACTGCCAGGAGAAGGGTCCCATGCCCTATAATTTGGAGGAAAATAGTGAGATCTCTTCCTTAAAGAGGAATGAAAAAACCTGATGTAAATTTACTTTTTGGAGAAAACTGCATGATTTGCTAAAAATTCCAAGGGGTAGGCGCCTGTGAACGGCTCCTACTAAAGAAGGAAAAAAAGCCCTGATACTGTAAGTGATGTTTCATGATATACTTGCTGTGTCTGTACACAGCTGGTATTGACATAAGTTTGTACAGATATTGCTCTTCCATTCAGTTTCTCTGTCAACCCATGCAGCAAAGTGTTTTCAGCCATTGATCAGTCCTGAACCTTTTGTCTTCCTGACCTTTACATATTTTAGTCACACTGTTAGATATAAACAAAAATGTGTTTATCGATTGAGTTTAAAACTGCCACTACCTTGCAGTCAAGTAGAGAACATTTTGTGTCTTTAGTGATTTGTTTTTGCTTTTTTAAAAATGTCCTGTGGCTTTAAAATTTGAGGTGTGTGTGTGGGGGGGGGGGGGGGGGGATGCGCTTAAAGTGTCAAAATTGGGGAAATTGTCAAAACACCTTTATTATGAAAATACAAACAATTTGACTAGTTTTACACAGCATAGCAACATTCCTGTCATAAACAATGAGATTAGCTAATAAAAATAATCTCTCCTTAACCGAATAAGCATCTTTTTTACGCATTTTTTTCACATAGTATGCAACATTTTTTTTCATTACCAAAACGCTTGCAGAAGACATGCTTTCTGATTACACTGATTGCTTTACTAAATCCCAGTATCGACATCAGCGTTCATTGGAATGATAGAAAATGCCGTTGAGGAGGGTATTTATTTTGTCGTGGGTGTTTTCTTTTCACAATAAAAATGTTTTATGCATATGATATTGAAATACTTTGGGATTGATATATTTGTTTCGGGCAAAACATCATCCATTTCTCATGGGGAAAATGCCGATATTCAGTTAAAAATTTTGGCAAAAAAAACCCAACTGATCTTAAATAAAACACAGGGCTGTTTTTACTTAGTAAAGAAAGACAAAGAACTTTATGGTTTACAAGAAACCACACTAATATAATCTTCCTGAATGTTATCAGCATTGGTCTACCACTTTCCTTAGGTATAGAAGGCTAGTTCATTTACTTCTTTAACCTTGTCTTAAGTGAAATTGGGTATGTCTATAACAAAGAGAATTCCTTGTATGTTTGACAGAATGTAAGTTGCAAAACAAATTATGACATCTTTTACAATATTCAATTTTGCATCCAAATTAAAAAATATATAAATATTAAACTGAATCATATTTCGCTTCTGTTATACGTTGCACCGAGTGGGAGCCATAAAACACGATTTTCAATGCCCTGTGGTGAACTTTACTTACCTCAGTAACTTTGCACTGAGATGCTGATATGATACAAGTGACCTCTGTCTTACAAAACCTGGCAGAAATCAGTGAGGCCACTCAAAGGATATCACATAATACCTCTTAGTAGATAATGCTTAGTCATTGGAACACTTGTTCTAATAACATTTCACCCTCTGTTTCGAACCTTTCCTCTAGTCACTGAGTGGTTTTCCTGAGTGGCATTGTTTATTCATAAATGGGCATTTCATGTATATTTGCATTACACAATATAACCACGTGAGCATCTCTCTAATAAACAGATTACAATATTTAAGTTTACATTTGAATCTTGCCTGGACAAAATTTACATGTCTAGCTTCCTTCCCCATACACATTTGTTTACACTAATTACATGCACTACTTCTTTAAAGGCATGACAACTGACTGCCAGTAATCGAGGTCATGTAGGGTCAATCCTTCGCCCTTCTGAAATTCAGCTTTCTCATAACTTTTTCATGCCTGCAACAACCCCCCCTACCCCCCCCCCCCCCCCCCCCCACACACACAAAAACACCTACTAAAATTATAGGCCTTAGTGAAGAAGTATGGGATATATAGCTGCTCTGGATATTATACTGACTGATGAATTTAAATGTAAAACTTAAATATTATTTACTTTCCTATCTTGTTCTGTATTGCCTTTTTTAGTTTCTCGTATCCAAGGTCCAAATGATGATTAATATATCATTGCAACAAGTGTCTTATTTGGTTTTATAGAATAATTGTCAGACCTATTGTTAAAAAACACCTTGAACTGGCATAGAACTCAGTTGGTGTGTGTGTGTGGGGGGGGGGGGGGGGGCGCCCGTGGCCGAGCAGCTGGAATCAGCCCCTCACCCCATGGTTTTGAGTCCCGGTCTGGGCGAGAACTGTCATGTGTGGCGGTATTTCCAGCTAACCTGTGGTGCGCCGGTGGTTCTACCTAGACATAGGTCTGGGGTCTTACTCCTCCAATAATTAGCTGGATGTTGCCAGTATGACCATAATTGTGTCGGTGTGATGTAACAAAAAAAAACAACAAACATAACTCAGTTGAGTAGGAATGCTTTTTGTGAGCAAAGATTAATTACAACAATTCTGTAACAGTTTGCTATGAAGTTGTCTCTGGGTCAAAGAACATGGTTCTTGTGTATCATATGATATGAATCAGACATGCAATAAATGATACCAACTTTGCATTATGTGTGACTGTAAGTGGGGTAATGTTTATACTAAAGGCATTCAGTGGCTTGGCTGATAATATTGTGTGAATGGGTCTATATATTGTACCAGTCTAATGTGTAACTGTATGTCTGCTTAGGACCAGTCTCATATTTCCATTTAATTAGGTAATTCCCACCAGTACATTCTGCTCCTACCTCAATCTACAATCATTAGTACATTATGTGTAGTGTTAGTGTAACCAGTAGTCAATAAACCTGTGTCAAGTTCTGATTGTCCTTCATTTAAATTTTTTATTGTTAACACTTTAAAATGATTTTGTTATACATTTTCAATGATATTGTTTTATGGTTCCATTACTGTAAAAATTCAATATATATATATACATTTATATATATATCAATCTCTGTGTGTGTGTGTATGTGTGTGTGCATGCGCACGTGAGTGTGAGTGCGCAGATATAATGTTAAGGTGTAGGGGCCTGGCCGAGCAGTTTGAAACACCAACCTGTAATTCATTCCCTTACTGCATAGGTTTGAGTTCCAGTCGGGTCTGCGTGCAAAATTTCATGTAGGGAGGTCGTGCAGCTGACCTGTATTGTGCCTGTGGTTCAACCCAGATATATATCTAGGCTGTTCCTCCATTAAAACATAGCAAGATGTTGTCGTTATTCCAGCTGACTTGTATTGTGCTGGTGCTGGTGGTTCAACCCAGACATATATCTAGGATGTATCTCCATCAAAACATAGCAAGATGTTGTCGCTATTCAAGCTGACCTGTATTGTGCCTGTGGTTCAACCCAGATATATATCTAGGATGTATCTCCATCAAAACATAGCAAGATGTTGTCGCTATTACAGCTGACCTGTATTGTGCCTGTGGTTCAACCCAGACATATATCTAGGCTGTTCCTCCATCAAAACATAGCAAGATGTTGTCGCTATTCCAGCTGACCTGTATTGTGTCTGTGGTTCAACCCAGACATATATCTAGGATGTATCTCCATCAAAACATAGCAAGATGTCGTCACTATTCCAGCTGACCTGTATTGAGCCTGTGGTTCAACCCAGATATATATCTAGGATGTATCTCCATCAAAACATAGCAAGATGTTGTCGTTATTCCAGCTGACTTGTATTGTGCTGGTGCTGGTGGTTCAACCCAGACATATATCTAGGATGTATCTCCATCAAAACATAGCAAGATGTTGTCGCTATTACAGCTGACCTGTATTGTGCCTGTGGTTCAACCCAGACATATATATAGGCTGTTCCTCCATCAAAACATAGCAAGATGTTGTCGCTATTCCAGCTGACCTGTATTGTGTCTGTGGTTCAACCCAGACATATATCTAGGATGTATCTCCATCAAAACATAGCAAGATGTCGTCACTATTCCAGCTGACCTGTATTGTGCCTGTGGTTCAACCCAGATATATATCTAGGATGTATCTCCATCAAAACATAGCAAGATGTTGTCGCTATTCCAGCTGACATGTATTGTGCCTGTGGTTCAACCCAGACATATATCTAGGATGTATCTCCATCAAAACATAGCAAGATGTTGTCGCTATTCCAGCTGACCTGTATTGTGCCTGTGGTTTAACCCAGACATATATCTAGGATGTATCTCCATCAAAACATAGCAAGATGTTGTCGCTATTCCAGCTGACCTGTATTGTGCCTGTGGTTCAACCCAGATATATATCTAGGATGTATCTCTATCAAAACATAGCAAGATGTCATCGCTATTCCAGCTGACCTGTATTGAGCTGGTGGTTCAACCCTGACATATATCTAGGATGTATCTCCATCAAAACATAGCAAGATGTTGTCGCTATTCCAGCTGACCTGTATTGTGTCTGTGGTTCAACCCAGACATATATCTAGAATGTATCTCCATCAAAACATAGCAAGATGTCATCGCTATTCCAGCTGACCTGTATTGTGCCTGTGGTTTAACCCAGACATATATCTAGGATGTATCTCCATCAAAACATAGCAAGATGTTGTCGCTATTCCAGCTGACCTGTATTGTGCCTGTGGTTTAACCCAGACATATATCTAGGATGTATCTCCATCAAAACATAGCAAGATGTTGTTGCTATTCCAGCTGACCTGTATTGTGCTGGTGGTTTAACCCAGACATATATCTAGGATGTATCTCCATCAAAACATAGCAAGATGTCGTCGCTATCATAAGTGTGGACATTGCAATGTAAAAAAGAATGAACATGGTAAAGAGGATATTTGAATCTACCTGTATTACTGAGCTACTAATGTTTTGGGCATACAAGGAAGAGTTAAATAAATATATGTGGTACTGCCTTCAAATAAAAAAATATGCAGTAACAAAACAGTTATACTTCAGCCAGTCTTGTGATATTGGCACCTGATCTGAGGTTATAAAACTTTGAGCCCAGTCAGAGACCATTCTCATGGTTCCTGTTAGCTTAGATTTGAATAAAATGCAAATCTAACCAAACAGGTGCTTGGGAATGGTCATGGACTCAATCTCATAGCTTTTAGCAAACCTGAGCACAATTTGCTTAAGGTGAGCCTTTGTAATACTCCTTCATCCGTTGAGCTTGGCCTGTTGTGCTTTATCAAATTTCTTGTGAATACACTAGAGTAGAGCCCAATATTTTTTTTATTTGGACCATTTTTGGCCAAATCTTCACCAAACTTTGTCAGAATGTTTACATGAAATAATGATGTGTTCGTCATGTTTGCTAAATAAGGTCGGTCTCTTGGTCAAATCCTGAAATAAAACTTATCAACTCACCATTTCACATAAATGTCCCAATCTTTGTCAACCGTGGTCAGAATGTTTGTCTGCATGAAATCTTGGATAGGTATATTACTGGATCAATGGGTGGGGTTAAAAGTAGGTCACTAGGTCAAGTCCTAGAAAAACCTTTTGATCACCCAAACTTAGGCAGATTGTTTGTCTAAATGAAATCTTGGATGAGTTATTAACTGAAAAATGAATGTTGTTAGGCCAAGTAATTGAAAAACCCTTTGATCACCTTAAGAGTTTTTGGACTTATTTTTTTACAGAACTTTATCAGAGTCTATGTCTGCATGGAAATCTTGATGGATAATCATGTGAAAAGATGTGTTAAAAATAGCTTGTGATCACTAGATGCCAAAAGCACAGTTGTGTACATTTAGCTTTATGATTAGATTTTAAAGTATTCTGAAAGGCAGAGTCCACAGGTGAGCGATTCATTGCTATCAAGGCCCTCTTGTATAACCTTTGACCCTTTTTGGTCAATCTTGGCTCACCTTAGGAAGACAGATTGTCCAGCAAAAAAACAAACAATTAAAGAGTAATAGCTAATTAAGCCTTAGTCTAGCACTCCAAACCACTTGCTTTATAGAAATATGGTCTTGTTATATTATCATTTTATATCTGTGCTGTTGCATGCCATCATGATAATAACATACAAATTGTATTATGTATTTTGACCCTACTTACTTGTATGTGATTTTCTTAGACTTATTCTTCAAGTAGATGGTCACATGTTGTAAACAATGACCTAAGTCTATAAACTGGTAGTGAATTCTTGACTTAGCTTACACTTTTTTTAAAGGTTTCTTCTTGGAACTGTTGACCTTGAGTCTTGATGCTGCTGTTGTGTTTTGGTGGTTCTACCCAGGCAAATAGTGGACACTAACTTTTCAGACCTTTTAGCAAACTTCCTTGTTTCAAAAGTCTATGTATAATGTTTTAATGTAAAACAAAAATCTATATTAAAATAATTGTCACAATATTCATTGGCTTTTGCCTGTGTAAATTGCAAATGGAAATCCAGGATTCTGTACAGTGCGTTAGGAACATTATGCAAGATCATCTGGATTGTAGAACAAACCTAATTTAGTTCTAGCAGTGATGGCCTAGTACGGTTGTAGTAGTCAATAAACTTGCCTGAGGGAGTTGTGAGCTGTGCTGACAGAGTCTCCCAGGCACCCTTGTGTCCCATATTATCCAGTGAAAGTCAATAACTGAAACAATTAAGAGGTGTGCTGGTTATTTTTTAAACCATTTACCCACTTAAAGAAGCACCTGTTAGTGGTATTTATAAACATATATATAATGCGAGATTTATAAAATTTCACTTTTAAAACACCTTAAAGGCACTATATATACTTGTACAGATAAAAAAGTTAATTTTTTTCGAGGGGAGAAACAATATACCGTTCGACCATATACAACGGTTTTAGATTCACGTCACTGTTCACTTCTCAAGAATCATGGTACGAACCATGCGAAACAGTTAGGTTAAGATCCTACATTACTTAAATTCGCTGGGTGTGCTAATCATATACTACTGCACCGACGTGTGTCATCCATTATTAAATTAAGATCTCCTCCTACAACTTAACCTTGAAGATTTGGACACATTTTGGTTCAAAACGAAATACATCTAACATTCCATAAGTAACAACCTTCCGCCATTGTTCCTCAGACATTTCATACAAAGCAGGCATACACAAGCAATATGGCCGCCCACATGAATAAGCATCTTGCTGACATTATACATGAGACTGTCATTTCTTAAGAACAAAATACGGTGTATCTGGGGCAGAGCAAGTTGCAAAATGTCAGACAACAGTATTGGATGTCTTTACAATTAAACAACTGTTCCATTAAGTTCACCTCACTCGCAAGTTGTTACTAGATCAGTTGGAAAGTTAGTTTCTATAAACATGAGGTCATTCAGTGTTGTAAAAATGCTGGTTTTCAACTCATGTAAACTTTACTGGGACCCGGTACAATGTTCCAAGTTGAATTTTCCGTTTTAAGTTGTTAGTGTTTCAGTTAATAGCTATGCTAAGTTATTGTTAAACATAAGTCACAGTGTAATAGTGTACCTAAATGATACGAAAAAAGTATACTCTATACCACAATATGATGTATCGCTATTTTTATCATATCATGTGATGTATAACATGATACGTATCGTATCGTGAGAGTAGCGTATCATTACACCCCTAGTTTTTTGTTAAAGAAGATCAACAGTTCTCAACAGAACTGTTGCCAGAGGAAACAAGGTGACAGTCTGATTTTAACTACATATAATAAGAATATAATCAATAAACTCTACTTGTGAATTGCTAATTATTTTAAATGTATTTTTCTTCTTTTGTTCAGTTTAAACAGATCAATCATGCTCACAAAGTATTATCCGACAACACAAAGCGGATGATCTACGACCAGTATGGTTCTATTGGTCTGTATGCGGCGGACACATTCGGCGAGGAGAATGTCAACACTTACCTGGTCCTCACCAGTGGTTGGTGCAAGGTACGCTTACACAGATATTTTGGACCCATCATTCCTGCTTTGTAACTGCAAACTCAAGAACTTTTTTAGAAGTTTGGTATGCTTTGAAAGTTACACCTGTTTGATATTTTAGTAAACTTTTTACTGACCCTTGAAGGACAATAATTAGTGTGTAAGCCTCAGTAACAATATCTAGAATTCAGTCTTAGCTGGCCACATACAGATCATGAAAAGGAAGTGATATAGCTCAATTGGATACACTCACTTTAAGAGGGTAGTTCCATGACTGGGGAAGATGCCTGTGGCCAAGTGGGTAGAGCCGCTGATTTGTAACTCCTCAGCCCCTCACCATGTGCGTCGGTGCTCCGGTCGTGTCGAGAACTTGCATGTGGGGAGGTATTCCAGCTAACCTGCTGTTCACTAGTGGTTTTACCCAGGCATAACACATACATGACAGTACAGCTATGGAATTGTTGATTTTATTATTTTAGGACATAGTTTGCTACAATAGTAACATTGTCTTGAATTTAAAACAATGTTAGAACAATGTAAGAAAATGCAATAAAAAAAATGTTAACCTTAAGACAACTTTTCCTGTGGTGCACCACATATATGTCCACATATACATATGACTGTAAACTTGCAGTTACTCTAACAAGAACACACACATGCACATACAAACATCTACATACCCAGTCACTATTGATATTAATCAGGGTTGTTGTTTTTTTTACATTTCCAGGGTCTGTTTGTTTTCTGTGGAGTAATCACAGGATGTTACTGCTGCTGCTGTTGTTTCTGCTGCTGTTTCAACTTCTGCTGCGGCAAGTTTGCTCCAAAGATGGATGAAGAAGATGGGGACTACGCCAACCTACATGTAAGACATGTCCTGGTGTCTTAATTTTATTGTTATACCAAAAAGGTTGTACTATGGAATGGCACGCATTGTCCTTTCATCCGTCTGTATGTTAGTAGTTTCTTGTAAAGTTATCTCATCTTGTCTGAATTTCTTCATATTAGCATGGATGATTGATTGGTATCGATGTGTAATGAACCGTTCCAAAAGTGTCGGTGAAGGCTGTTTACCGGCATATCCAATCGGTGACAAGTGTGAACCACATAGTGAATGGATGGCCTTCTTAATACAATAGAACGTGTGTTTTGTTTGTGATACTGTTTGTGAGCATTTAAGGTAGGCGTGATCTAAAACTGTCAAAATAACAATAGAGGGAGGAGTTGGGTACAAATCACAGAACGGTACATTGTACACTATATTAAAGGTGTTATACAACAGTTAAGACTAAAGTTACTATATTAAAGGTGGTATACAACAGTTAAGACTAAAGTTACTATATTAAAGGTAGTATACAACAGTTAAGACTAAAGTTACTATATTAAAGGTGGTATACAACAGTTAAGACTAAAGTTACTATATTAAAGGTGGTATACAACAGTTAAGACTAAAGTTACTATATTAAAGGTGGTATACAACAGTTAAGACTAAAGTTTCGATTCTTAAACAAGCAGGACCGGCCGCAATAGCTCAAGTGGTAGAGCATCGGCTTGTGGATTGGGAGGTCGCGGGTTCAAACCCCGGCCTGGTCAAACCAAAGACTTTAAAGTTGGTAGTAGTGGCTTCCCTCCTAACGCTCGGGGCTAAGGGGACAGCATTACGCCTGACTTGTCGGTGTCAGTATAATGGACTGGCCGGGTTCAGTCCCTGGGCACCTCAAAAGTGCCCCTGTGCTATAATGATAGAAATGTCACAGCACAGTATCGGCAAAAATGCCGGCAAATCCAATCCAATCCTTTAAATCGAATGACCTTTTTTTCTTTTAACAACACAATATTTGATCTTTTAATAATTAATATATGCCAAAGTAATTGGTATATCTGTCAGTAACCTATTACCTCCACATTTCCAAACTTTAAATATTACATAGCATAAAAATGGTGTTGTGTATTTTATTTGAATAGAAGTTAAAGAGTTATATTTGGTTGTGAAACTACTTTTTAATAAGGAAAAGTTTTTTTTTGACCTCTAAGGGTAACTTAAGGAAAAATAAGTACCAATAGGGGATTTTAAAATAGGGAAAATCTTTGTACCAGTATAGCAAATTTTAGGCTGAATATTAAGTTTGAGACAGAGAATTTTTAGAATTAATATTTTCAGTGCAAGATCAATTTTTATTTCAACTAAAATTTCAACAAGAATTTCCTTTGATAAAATGACAATTGACCTTACACGAGAAACCCATAATTATCCTTTATTTATTCTAGGATGTGGAGAACAGCCCACCCAGAGAACAAACATTAAGTCACTCTTTATTCATGAATATATTTTTATACAAACATTTACCCGTAAATGCTTTATACATTTTAACCAGAATTACTAGTGTTTTTCGGTCCATATGGTTGATTGCTTGTATTTACTATGTATTTAACTACCCTTACCATATTTATTCCAGCAAATGTAATTTGTGTGTATTTTACCTACATCCTTCACATATTTTCGTTTTAAGTGTCATCCATTTTTTTTGCCATTGAATATAGCTATAAATTTTGTATAATTACACACTTTAATAAATTATTTCTGTTATATTATAACCTAATTTTAATTTGCTTGCACATTATTTTTAATAAAAGATGTAAGAAGGTTTGAAAGTTTAGGTATAGGTCATATGTTAAATGCACCGTTTGCATTCAACGATTTGATAAAAAAGAAATTTTTAACTTATTTTTCTAAAAAAATCCCACAAATTCAGCTTATCTAAACTTAATAATACAATTATAAATACAGTTAAGTTGATACTATTTCTGTGTTTGTTGCTAACTTATTATTTTCATACCTTAACAATGTTTGCATCTGTTACAAGTTATCAGCATATCTGATGCTGGTGGTTTTGTAATAACCAGTGTCTCTTTAGGAAGAATTATTACCACCTTGCCCTAACACACTGCTGCCTCGCCTTTTTCTTCTTTTCTATCAATTCTGTGACTTATTAATCTGTAAACTTTCTGTATTTGGCTAGTTCCCTAACTGGGAAATTACTCCAAGCTAATCAAGGCTACCCATATTACATGTTAGCCCGGCGCGTATCTAGGCCGTTTTTGAAGTTACGCACTATTACTAGCAAGGTCCACTGCAGAAATTTATTTTCAGCTATATTGGCTCAGGTGCATTTTCACCTTTTTTGCCTAAAAAGATAAAAAAGAAAAAAGAAAAAAACATACTTTGCTTTGCTTAGTATTTACTGGAAATACAACTTTCAGACACAATGTAACATCAAATGCAGTTACTACGGAAATTAAATACATCATGCTTAACCTGGGACCGACATCGACTTTCTTAGTGTTTTTGGTACTTTTTGATTTTCGAGATTTCGAACGGTGGTTACTAATGTGCGTAATGTGAGCAATGGCAGATATGCGCCTGTTAGCAACTGGTAACCATCTTGCAAACTTTACAACACAGTTTTAGAGCAGTATCAGGGAACCAGTATTGTCATAATGAGATTCTATGAAGTTATAATTAATTCAAGCAATATGTTAACGTTCAATAAGAGTAGATCATTGGTCATCAGCAAATCACTTTATCAAGCCTATTTGAGTATGGTTTCAGCAGGCATATTTGAGGTCATTTTTGTGTGGTGGTCTGTATCTAGTAGAGGTAAGAGCTGTTAACTCTAGAAGCGATTATCTTTTTATATGTTTGGCTAGTAGATTGTTATCAGTGACAAGAGAGAATTCTTACCTGATGGGTTGTTAATTACCGATAGGCAAGTGTCATTAAAGGATGGGGGACTACAAGTGAGAGAGGATGTCACTGTCATTGAAACATGATAAGACCCTCTCTAATAGGCAATAGTCTCCATGATAAGACCCTCTCTAATAGGCAGTAGTCTCCATGATAAGACCCTCTCTTATAGGCAATAGTCTCCATAAGACCCTCTCTTATAGGCAATAGTCTCCATGATAAGACCCTCTCTAATAGGCAATAGTCTCCATGATAAGACCCTCTCTAATAGGCAAATGTCTCCATGATAAGACCCTCTCTAGTAGCTTTTATTTTAGACGTAATCCATGTGTCACTGGATGACACCATATACACAAAGTGTACATGTTAACGACCAAAACACACTTAACACATTATATCGATGAGTTTTAAAAATTCTAAAGTAAATGAAAAAAGTTACAAGATACCACGTATAAAAAAATAATGTGTCTGTGATGTAGAATGATATTGCTAAAACCATTTTTAGTTTTCAAGTGGACACCGTCCCCAGGTTACTAAAATACTGTTGGTGGGATGATAAGCCCAATAAACAAACATTTCCCACTAAAATACTGTTGGTGGGATGATAAGCCCAATAAACAAACATTTCCCTGGAGTGATGTGAAATAAAAAGGTGAATCCCAGTTAAAAACTCTGTATAAAAACAAAGTTATCAAATGTTTACATTAAGATACCCAGACTTTTTAAACTAGATTTAGATTTGAGCATTATTTATAACCTAGTGGAATACAAATATATAATTATAGCCCCTCCAGAGCCTGGAAGAATACAGTTTCAGATTCTTGTACGATATAACCAGCATGGGGCGATAGTGACCTATTGTGGTAATGGGGATCATTTGGTCTTGTTTCTCGTCCGTAACCTTCGGTTTACGTCCACTAACATAAAAGTGCAGTATTATAGTTTGAGGATGGAAGGTTTTTCAAACACAACAATTTTGTGCTGCATTGTATCCGCGCTCTCTTTTCCAGCAGTGACTACAACAGTGCTTGCAGCGCTTTTATTATATTCTTTAAAATTTCTACATCAAACAATAAATTACAATATGATTTATGTGATATAGTTTTAAACATTTGGAACTGAAGCAATCTGAACATTTGAATGCTATAATGACTTTATTTTGTCTTATCTAATTTCAATGTTTTACCTATTACTGAACTAGTTCAACCTTAAAATGTATGTGAGACAGTAAATCATTGACTGACAGAATTAAAAGTTCAATAAAGATAAGTTATCGGCGGTCGATAATGACGGCACATAGGGTCATTGCATAATTGCTAACAAGTATATGGTAAGTTTTTGCCCTTAAACAACGTTAAAACTTTTTGCCAGGTCGCTAGACCCTGCCTATAAGACGAACCCCACACTTTGAACATGAAATTTAAAGGAAAAAATCATCATCTTATAAGTGAGAAAATACGGTAATTCCATTGGCATTCAGTCTATTGCACATTTCAAGCCAGTATATGTTTCACACTCCTTATTTCAGGATGAGAACAGCAGCTCACCGGAGGAGGAGGACGGAGGTCCTATAACCAGTCAGCCAGGTCAGCCTCCACAGGATGGGGCTAAAACCGTGTTTGCCATGCCACCGCCCCCGGGACCATCAGAGAGTGCACCCCTCGCCAGTGATAACAAACCATTGTATGGCAGAGACCAAGACGTCACACAAAAACCTTCCAATGGAGAACCAAACTTAAGCTAATGATACAACATAGATACGCCCCATGTCAGAGATTCAGACTTCCCTACATCGTAATTCTAGGGCCTGAGGTTATAATACTTTGAAACCAAGTCATAGAATATTAAGACATATCTGATTGATCAGAAAAAAAACTGTTTAAATAAGACCAGTCTGATGTCAGAAAAAGATTGTTGTACTAGGTTCAATGTTTTATCGATTTGCAGGCCCTTGCTCAATTTTTTTATAATGGAACAAATTGATTGGTTGTCTTTCTTAATACTCAGCTGATTCTCAATTTTTTTTTTCTAAATAACAGACATGAAGTCAGGTTTTTAAATTGTTACCAGTTCAGCAATCGGGGGACCATACTTAATAATGAGGATATTTATACTGTTATGACATTGCAGGAGGTCCCAGTCATTTTGAGCATGAGATTTCTGAAAAGATTCAGTGTATGTAAGTTTCTTGTGCACCCAAACTGTCAACAACAAGCAGGAGAATTTCATCTTATTATAAGTGTGATGCATCATTAGTAAGTTATACCTACCTTAGTAGGTTATACCTACCAACATTTTTATGATGTAGAGATCTGAGATGTAATCATGTTAGTCTGTAGACTTGCTTGTATAAAATGAAACTGGATTAAGCATAAAGGCTAAATGGGGAATGGGATTGTAAAGCAAGCCTAACTTGTAAAAAAAAACTTTACTTGTAAAATATGTACTCAAATCTTAAACTTTTTCAACCTTGGTGGTAGAGAATATAACTACATTGCATACCATAATGCTTATTTATTTGTTGAAAGAAATGAAGATGTTACTAATTTATAATATATTTGGTGGTACAGTTATATCTGTTTTTATAACTTGATGGATGTTTGATGTCAGTATTGACAAATATCTCATGTATCAAAAGCTCCTGTTGTATCCGAAATTGCACTGTGCAATCAATGCTTTTAATGAACACATTCTTTTTTCATAAGTCACAGTTTGATATTTTTACTATTAAATATATAGCATTTTAACTAATTCACATCTAAAATACACAGAAAAAAGAGCTAAAACTTGAGTAAAATTGATTTTTCCATGTGTACTTTTTAAACATTTATATGTTTGTAATTGTTTGCACACAGTTATCGTGTTGATCTGACAGTCTTGTGATTGAAAAGAATAGTAGGCTTTGTTTTTCTGTACTGAATGGAAGCTGTATTGATCTACTTTGCTGCTGGTTTTTGCTCTTAAGATTTGTTTAAGTCAAACCTTTTTTTATTGTTGTAAAGGTATGCAAAATTTATAAACTTTGGTGTTTTCTTTCCTGTAGCTGTTTTTGTGACAATTACAGGTTATATATTATTTTTGGATTTATCAACTACTTGTAGTGGGGGAGTTAAATAGGAGGCAGTCTGACCAGTCCCAAAATGTGATAAATTTCTGTGAAAATACCAAGGTAGTGGGTTTATATACCACTATTAGTGACAGATTTTGAAGATACCAGACTTTTTATACTTTATAAAACATGAAATTTATTGTAAACATTAGGTTTTGTCTCATTTTAATGCACAACAGTTTAGGGGTATTTATGGTGTTAATGAAAGCAGAAAATCAGAGGCACATAGAGTAACTATTCATGGTGAACTATTCATGGTGTTTTGTATGATTGGTAGTACTGACATAAAAATGAAAATACGGCTTTCATTACAGACTTGTAGTGCCATCTGTGATAAGCATACTTTAAATGTTAATGTGTTAACTTAGAAGTGGAAATAATTGTTATACAGAGCTACTTATAATAAGAATTAATTAATTAACCCTTTGTCAAAGAATAAAGCATGCCAGTCTCTGCAATGAGGCATAGTGTAAACATTTAACGGAGAAATTGAATTGAATTAATTCAAATAAGAAAAAAACCCAGAAACAAACACGATGCGTAAACTATGCCATGCTGAAAGATAAAGGTTATGGCTAAATATTTAATGAATTCTAAAATAGCAGACAGGAAGTGCATTGCAAAATAGAATCATGCCTATATTTGTGTTTTTAATTGACATCGAAATAAACTCAAATGCACTTGATTCGTGCAATCAAAAATGATATAAATGTTTGCCAATAGCAGGTTGCACTTAACTGAGTCTCAGGCCGGATTGTGTGAATAAGGTAACCTGATGTTTGGTACAAAGTCAGCTAGGCCTAACTGTTTTTAAACTACTGGCCATGGATTCCTAAGTTTGAATAATGTTTAAGTAACTGATTCTGTGATTGTGTTAATGTTATTTAATTTATATCATCTTCTCTTATTAATAAAAACATAGACTGGAATTAGTTAAATTTTAAAACATAAGTTCTTTTCAATGATGAGAATTAAATGCATGTCTGTTAAAATGACTTTCTGTCATTATCACCACCATCATCATTATCATCATCTTCTTTGCATTATGAAAAAATAAGTAAATGTATTTACAAAGACAATTTGCTAATTTTAATTGTGGTTCTCTAAAAAAAAACATGTTGCATAAAGAGACAACCTGTTGTAAGAGACCATTTTAGTTCTGTCCTGTGGATGGTCTTTTAATACAGGTTTGACCGTACTTAATAATTTGTTCAACACACACCTACATATACCAACATTGTGTATTGTAAAATGTAAATTTAAAACTTAAAAAAAAATGTTATGATAAAGTCAAATTAAAATTTATACATGTATGCTTAAAATGACTATTGCTTTCATTCGACAAAGAAACAACATTTCTTGTTTTGTTAGATATTCATTGGTTATGAAATGGGTAACTCAGGTGTGCTATAACAAAGCATTCAGAAAACAGGTTCATCTAATTGAATTGATAATTACCTCTTACCGTTTATCAATAAGAGGTACCAAGTCATGATTTCTTTGCAACTTTTTTTCGCAACTTCATGCATAGATGATAAGAGGTAGAGGTATTGTAAGAGATCATGTAGGAAATAGTCTAGATTCTAAGTAGGAACTGTCTGATTTTTGAATCTGCACAATTTGCATACATGTGAACTTCTGAGGTCAAAGTGGGAGACTTTCACTTGCAAATTGGGAGATTTGTTATTTGCATATAAACAAAGAAGGAAATTATATGTTTTCAAGAAGAGAGACTTTTGAAAATGGGTAAAACAGTCCTTATTTTCAAATAGTTTTGAATCTTAAAAGTGGGAGTCTCCCTCCAAAAGTGGGAGAGTGGACATGTTGTATTCGCCTAACCTCTTAAATTGTACTTAGTTGGCTAAGAGTGTAGAATGTATGGATAGTTTCCACATCAGTGAAAATCCCTTATCTTAGCAGCCATCATTGATGGTAACTTCAAGGGATTTTGGTATGAATTGTATAAGAGGGTAAATTTTATTTTCTTGTAATTTCTTCATTTGTGGTTTGAAAACTAAAAGCTATACACCATTGGAATTCTCTTGAAATTCATATTTTTAGAAGACAATATTTTAACAACTGATAAATGCACACAGAATTAATACACAGAAATAAGTAAAACTAATGGCTAATACTTAAAACAAAATGAACAGTGTATCATTTTCGGTTGTATTTCTTAAAACCTTTTAAACTATCAAAATATACTTTTAATATTTAAAATACCTCATCAAAACTGTTAAATTTGATATAACATTCAGTAAAATAGACTGAAAAATAAAAACACAGTGGTGAGTTTAATACAGCACATATTTCCCGATTTGGGCCTGCATTAGCTTCTGCCCACAAAGATGGCTGCCTTAAACTGTCTTATCAGAGTCGATTACATCACATGGAAACTATCTACTCTGAAAGGTTTTTCCTGCCATGATTCTATAAAATGGCATGCTTTCCCCTCCCATTTTTTAGCAGTTTGTAATTTTTTTGTTGTTTAAGATTAACCTCATACCAGCAAAGCCAGTGTTGAAGCATAAACCTTATTGTCACTGGTAGTCTGTGTAGACTATGCTGGAGTTTTTATTGTCCTCGCCATTATTTTGAGTTTATTCTCCACATTCAAAGTATATGTGTCTCTGATGTAAAATAGCAAGCAGCATTTGTCTTGTAATAGTTTTTACATCTATGTGTATATCATTTAGTGTGTTTTTATGTTTCACAGTTATCGCAATAGCATTTTTATCATGAAGTACATTTGGCATATAGTTTTTATTTCGGATTACACCTATACATATGTATTTCTTGCAATGTTACGAAATAAAACGTAAACAATGGTCTAATTGTTTCTATTTGCAAGCCAATGTTGTTTTCTGTTGTTGTCTTTTTTCTGCTAACCAATGTATATGCTTGTCCATAGTATACTGACATCAACAGCTTTTATTGGTTAAAATAAGAGTTGCATTTATTGTTATGGTTATCAAACAACCATGGAC